>BMAO01009313.1:0-35456 GCA_019973975.1 Trichonephila clavata
ATAGTTATTATTAAGAACTTATTAAGGTAATTATATTCGCTATCCATTCGTATGTTTCAGGTCAAAAATGTGGGCTTGCCGGGGAAGTAAAATCCATAATGAATAAAATTGTAGAAAGTGATATAACAAGATTGAAACAAACTGAACGGGTTAGAGGAATTACTAAACAGAGAGAGAGAGAGAGAGAAAGAATGAAAGAGATTATATTGCATCTACATTAAGTGCACTGTAATTAGTCATATAACAGGGTGTACGAACTTAAAGTATCCAAAGGCTATGGCTTATTATTACAAAACTACCAATCAGAATGTTATAAACTGTTCATCCTAGGATTGGAAACCTCTGCGAGATTTTTAGGGTCTAATCCGATTTTTAGCAATCGGAGACGATAAACTTATTACACTGATTTCATTAGTAAAGATGTAGACGCCACATCAAAAAGTGCAGAGCGTACTTTGGTAAACGGAATTTAAATCAGTCACGCGTGTACAGCGACGTGTTCGAACAGAATGGAATGTCGTTCCTCCGACATCAAAATCTATCCATCAGTGGGAAAGAACTTTAAAGGAGACGGGAAATTTGGTATCTCACACTGGAAAGTATCCTTATGTTTTAGTGATGGAAGACACTGTTGATTGTGCACGTGATTCATTTTGTAAGAGTCCTGATAAGTCCATTAGGCAAGCCAGTAACGACATTCCATTCCGTTTGAACAAGCCGCTGTACACAAGTTTCTCTGATTTAAATTCCACAAACCAATTCCACACTACATTTTTTTCAGTGGCCTCCACATCTTTACTAATAAAGTCAGTGTAACAAGTTTATCGTCTGCGATTGCTGAATAATGCGCACACGTGCGACTGATCTGACTATATAGACCCAAAGAACCTCGGATGGGTTTCAAATCCACGGAGGAACAATTTATTACATTCTGCTGGATAGTTCCGTAACAATACGTCATAACTCTTGGATACTTTAAGCCCGGATACCCTGTGTATGTAGATATTCATTTTAGTTTAACAATATTGGCTACTGGTTGATATATAGATGGGCTAATTTGTTTTAAATCTATTGAGTCCTCACATTGGTGGAGTTCCACCTCTGGTGTCGATCACTATACAATTAATTAATCAATTGATCTCAGCGTTGTTTTATGTATTTTATTTATCTGTAAAGAAGAAAGGCGAAGTAGTATTTTTCAGTATTATAATAGTTATTTCAGTAGTATTTTATTTTTATTTAGTATTTTAGTAGTAAGTCAGAAGTAGTATTTTTAATAATACTTATCCAAGCAAAGAATGTATAAATGAATGTAGCTGTAAAAATAGTTTAAAAAATATCTTTTGTGTTAGAGATATATTTTTTTATTTCATTACACCCCAAATAGGAAGAAATTTAAGAGGGTAAGAATCTATAAAATTAATAGATATCCAACTCTGAACTTTCCAGCTAAAACAAGAGGGAAAAAAAGATTTTCGTTTTTCATTTTACAAGACTAGCAATAAAATGGGATAGAGTTTCCTAACTTCGCCGTATAAAAAATATTTTATGGAAGTACAGGAAATAGATACACGAGTAGAACACAAATTGTAAAACTAGATTTATTTTTACTGAAAAGTCTATGTACTATCTGAAAGTCGAATAAATTTTTTGCGAATTTTTTTGTAAGTATTTTAGTCAGAAATAAAGATTTTTGTTACTTAAATTCTGAGCAGCAATTTTAAGGTAATATAATGAATTATTCACAATCATCGCATGGCAGTTATTCACAAGAATTCCCCTTCCCTCAAATCCTGACTTTGTGTCAATGTTATCACCAGTAGGTCAAATTATTACACCAGATATTGTTTTTAAATGAATTGTGATTTTGCTTATTGAGGAATAGTAGCCATGTAAGGATAAATACTTTTTTCTTCTTCAATGGCTCGACAGCCCTGGGTGGACTCTGGCTTTCTCCAGAAGTTTTCTCCAGGAATCTCGATTTTGGGCAACTGTCTTCCAGTTTTTGACCTTTAACATATTTAGGTATTTTTTGACACAGTCAATCCATCTTAAAGGGGGTCTGCTCCGAGGTCTATTTCCCATGGGGTTTGCCAGAAAAAGTTTCTTGCAGAAACGATCTTCATTCATTCTAGCCACATGACCAGCCCACTTAAGTCTTTGTAATTTGGCAAATTTTACTCTATCAGGCTGTTTGTAAATTTTGTAGAGTTCTAAGTAGATCTTCTTCTCCATGATTCGTTCACTTGGATCCCATAAGAATGCAGCGTAAGATATTTCTTTCAAAAATTCCCAAAGCTTCCTCATTACGTAAATAGTAGATAAATACCACGGTAGTAAAATTCCGGCGGTTTTGAAGTAAAAAAAAAAATCTTGTGTGGCAGTTTTCACTGCATCAATATCATCAAAGATTTTCTATCTGAAGAAATTGTTCAATGCATGAAATAGGTGATAGTCGGGAGAATAGGTAAGGCGGGGTAAAACATCCAAACCAAAACTCATCATCTTTTGGTGAGTGGTAACAGTAGAATGTAGCCTGGAGTTATCGTGATGAAGGATAAACCCGCAACGATTAATGAGACCTGATCAATTTGCTACCAAATTTGAATGCTGCCTGCCTAGAAGACAGAAGGCAGCATTGATGGTTTAGTTGACTTTCTGGACCTCCCAATGAATTATTTCCTGCACATCCCACCACACACTTAATAATAGCTTCTTCGGACGAAGTTCAGCTTCCGAAGTCCATGCAGGCGGATCAAAAGGAGAACACACGGTCCTACAACGCTTTACGTTACGGTACATAACTCATTTTCTCATCTTCTGCCACAACTTGTGTCAAGAATGGTTCATTTTTGTACCGGGAAAGCAAGGAAACACAGGTGGCGATTCGGTCATCCCGATGTTTATGCTGTGGAACCCAACAATTCAACTTTCTCGTAAAGCCGAAATTAACCAGCCGTTTCTCGACTGTTGTCCGGTATACGTCCACTAATTATTGCACTGTAGGGTTTGAGTTGTTCCTTATGGATAGGTCAATATCGTCTTCTTCAACATGTGATGGCCTAGCCTGGTCTTAGAAGCTTCTATCTCCATCCTTAAATTTACGAAACTATCGACGACATGTGCTTTCGTCTAATGCATCCGCCCCATAAACTTGACAAGCATTGCGATATGTTGCTACTGCCCTACTCTTTTTATCTATCTCGTATAACAAACAATAACTAACATGCTGCTTATTGCCTTTCCAAGTTACACCATCTGAAATTTTTTTGCGATGATTAACTGTGTGAGATACAATGCATTTATATATTAAACATCCACACGTTTGATTGGACGACTATTTCGGTCATTACAACGTCACGTGTGACGTCGATTCCATTGCAAATGTTCATATCCGAAAATGGTAGAACTTTCACACTCACCCGATGAATACTGAATGAGTAGTTTTCAAATGCATATTTTGTTTGCATCTTCAACCATTTTCATGTGGTCCATATGATTTTCATATGATTGGTAGCTCTTCCATTCCTGTTTCACATGTCTAAGCGAGTTCCTTCATGTTGTTGCCATTTCGCTTTTGAGTAATGTATGATAAGATTAGGAACGATTTGTTATTAAATTTAAAGAAGTGAGTTTATTTCTTGTCAAAAACATTTGATCTGAATTCACAGTTTGTAATAATCTCCCCTGCGCGCCTAAAGGCGTAGGAGGGCTAGAAGGAACACTAGATAGTTTAACAAAACACTCTAATTTATTCACAGTATTAATCAACACACAAATTCAATCGATCCAACTAAAAGATGCCCCCAATTAATCACTAGGCAGACAATAAACGATGTAAGCGAGATATGAGAAGACTATTATAGTAACCACATTTACTCAAGGCGATTACTTTAACTTCTTATCTATTTAATTTGGATTTAATCTCAGTGACAATTCGTAACCTTAAGTAATTTAATTAGCAAATATTAATTATCCACGATTCACATTCAATTAGACTAATCTCTGCTCCGATAGCAGTCTAGCCTATCTCTCTTCTACCTCTCTCTAACCTGAAAACCTAGACTATATATAGTAGTCTTAATTAACAAAATTATGTTTTCTTCTTCGAAGCAGAGTTTTATAATAAAATAATTTTTAAAGATCAGAAATTCCCCAAAAGGACAACTAGTAGAAGGAGCTCAGATAAAACCGTCACAAGTTAACAAATCATGCAAATTATAATTTTACTTATTCTTCATAAAAAAAATTTATTTTAATGATTGCATTTAAAAATATGCTAGATAAGTAAGTACCTTTAAGTTATTTGATTCCTCCCCCCCCCCCCCTTCCTTTCTCACCAAACTGCAGTCATCTTCATCAGTAAAAAATCATTCAAAAACAAAACATTAATATAAAAGATTATAAAAAATGCTAATACACAGGTAGGGAGTTCTGGCTTTTAAATGCAATTTACCAAGTGAAAAAGTAATACACAAAAGGTTTATCTCCTGGAAAAAGTTTCGAACGGCAACTCGACAAAATAGCAACTATTAAGCAACAACAAGAAATTTAATCTCTGAAAAGCTCTAGTTTCTTTCTTCTATTTACTAAACCAATCCAACCATTCAAAACGCTTACAAGTTATTTTCAAAACCTTAGAATCTGAATAAGGATTTGAAGTTATTCGCCCGTAATCCTTGCCTCTGTTTTTTTTTTTTTTTTTTGTCTGTAACTTTCACTATTATCAAACCAGTCTCTTGAAAGAAATAACTAACCGAAAAGTGAAAGAATTCTTAAAAAGATTCAATACAATTTCCACTTCAGCAATGTATACATTCGATTCCCATGATGGAAATAAATAGTTTTTTTACACTCGTTTCTGCTTGCTGGAGTGTGTTTTTGAATAGTTAGTAGAATCTGTGTCTTCTTTAAATATGTTTAAAGTGTGTGTGATATCTTAAAGAACTTCTAGTTTTTCACATTTAGTGATACGTGGTTTGAGATAAATTATCATCAAAAGAGAATAATGTTTATATAATAAAAATTTTTATCATCTGAAGAAATGCTATTTAAATTTAAAAATGTCAGAAGATACATTTTATAAGAGATTGAGATATATCAGCGTTCTTTAAGAAAATTAAATGCATTGTGTGTGAACCTTAAAATATTTAAAACTTTTTAATTCTATTTTGTTGCAAAAACTAATATTATTTGTTGCAAAAACTAATATTATTTGTTGCTAATAAATACTAATGCTATATAAGCTGTGGAAAAAAATTAGCATTGTAAAGTAAAATCAAAGTTTTGATAAAACACTAAATAATGCTGAATAAACTCATTTGTGAAAATGAATAGGATTTTCAATGTAAAAAAAATTCTGAGTGTATTTAGTATTATGAATTATTAAGAAAATCATACGCAAGTACATAACAAAAAAAAAATTTTTGGTGTTTATATAAAACAAGTAATATAAAAAAAATTAAGTCAATTCCTACTTTGAATGGATAAATTGAAAGTATTTTACTGTGATTGAAAATTGATCAAGATATATATATCTATAGGGAGAGAGAGTGAACTATTAATAAGAATTAAAAAAGAGCATGATTTGTATGCATTGTTGTAACAATGCACACCCGTTTAGCTAGCTTGGCTGAAAAACCAGTTTTTCGACGCCAACTTTTGTCATTGTTTTAACAGTTACATTGTTCCAACAATAGAGACGTCGAAAACTGGTAATTAATTTAATTAATGAATTAATATTTAAAAACATTTATTAACATAAGTGTCACCCATTACAATTTTAAAATATTTATTTGAACTTGATTGGATGAATAGAAAGTATTTTATTAACGATTGAAAAGTTGAACAAGATATATAAATAATATAAATATATATATAAGGAGAATGAGCTAATAGTAGGACTTGGAAAAGGCAATATACTTCCAATAAAATGCATTGTTTCGATTTAGACAATTGATTAGGAAATACTGAAACAACGGAAAAATAACTGGTGATTGCAAAGAGGAAATAATACAGATGTATTTATGAAAAGTGTTTCAGTGGAAAATGGCTCCATCTGTGTTATGTGCACATATATCTTTACATAATTATATTCCAACACCTCTTAAAAGCTATATAGCACTTAAAATCAACTACTAAAATAATTGTGCAATTTTTTAGTATTTTAAAATGATGAAAGTTAATTTACAACTAGAGTGAAAATATTCCTTCAGTGGAAAATCAACAAACAATACATTTTCGTAGCGATTATATTATCCATCATTTTTTAAAATGTTTTCTTTAATTGATCATTTATGTCAAATAAAAAATTCTTGCATAGCTTGCAGCAAATGCATTTTCTTATAATATTTATGTGATATTTCAACGACCCAGTAACGACAACTATGGAGAATTCAAAGACTTTTTTAAGGTAAGGGGTTTCCTTCATAGGAGAACACTAGTACAACGTGTTACAATGCTTTTTAACATACAAAAGGACCCCAACTTAAGAGTACGAGGATAAAGGAAAGTCAGAAGATATAACAGAACATGCAAATTCCCAAAAAACATGATTTATGGGATTTTTCAGGACTCTACCGGTTCTGTGCATCTAGACAGAGGCGTCATTAAATCTATAGGGAAAGTTTAGTGTCTAGAGGAGAAAGAATGACGAAATATTGCATTCCTTTTGCATCATGTAAGTTTTACTTTAACGGTTAGGAATACAAATATCTATTTTTATATTACATTTATATCAATCCACATCAGAATAAATGAAGATATTCTGCATTCTAAGTAGCAATAAATAAGCTTAATTTCTTAAAAGAATGACTCACAGATGAAAAAAATCATAAGGCTATATATATGAATGCATGCATGTTAATTGATAAAAGGTAAAAGAAACAAAACTTATGTATGAGACAATGTTTTATTTTGTTTTTTAAAAAAAATGGAGATATATCGATTTTTTTGTTGTTCTTTTTAGATTTCTTTCGTTCATTTTAAGAAAAATATGCTAAAATTAAGAGGAGAAAAAGAAATTATTATTACTAAAATTGGAAAAAATTGGTTACAAATTTACATAAAATAACATAAACGCGGCCCACTCTGTACCAAAAGTTTATGAACAATTTTTCATTTATGATGTGTTTTTGCTATGTTATTCAACCTTCAAATGACCTTCAGAATAAGAGATATTTTAATTTTTACAAACACTAGAGCACTTTATATTAGTTATTATATTAAACTGCTGAAAAAAACAGTGATTATATTAACATAAAGTACTGTAAATTTTGCAATAAAACAGTGATTGATAAATCTGAAGGTTAAAACACTTCTACTATTATACAGAACATATACAAAAAATTTCACAGTTCATTATTTTCAAAACGTTTTGAGCAATCGCTGTCTACATTTGAGCATTTTCAAAAAAACACATTTCGAGTAAAACGCGTTTTAAAGTATGACATATATACATATATCTTGCTTAAAGTTAATGGCATCTGCTTTTACTGAAGCACTTGTAGTTTTTGTTCTAGTGAAAATAATAATTTTGATATTTTTATAAAGCTAATAAGATGGTTTATAAAATAAATCATAAAAAAATGTCAATTTTGGCAACATTCACAATTTTAGAGTAGTCGTATACCTTAAGAACTTTTTATATAACATTACGTTAAAAAAAAGTTGTGCTCCAATTTATGTGAAAATAATTTTTAAACTAGAATTATACAAATAGTTATATGAAATATAAACAATTTAGGAAGATACATAAAAATATACGAAAGCTATGTTGTTTTTTCAAAAATATAATAAGCAGCACATTTTTATGTAATATAAAAGTAAGTCCTTTTTTCTTCTTTATTATATAATGTTCCTAACTTATAAAAGCAAATAATATATATTCATATATAATATAGTTTATATACAACTGACTGAATCTCATTTGTGTAAATTTTCTAATTAATTTAGCTAATAATTCACAATATATAACAAGATTATACATTATGTTTAAGTTACGATAAGGTTTTCTTAGTTTCTTTCATCTACAAGACGACGGATGTGTATTGAAGCATTTTGTTTAGTTATTAAGTTTTGTAAAGCAGAATTAATAAATGGCTGATGAATACATTCTATAAATGAATTAGATATTTACACTGACTTTCAGTATTAGTATTATTACTCTGTATATGTTTCTGTATTATATATATATATATTAGACGTTACATATTATATATACATATTATATATATATTATATACGCGTATATATATATATATATAACATATTATATATATATATTATACATTAGATATATTTTGTACAAATACATATAAAGCATTATATCGAAAACTACAATTTATTCTCCGACTTGTTAATAGGATTAGTTCAGAAAGTATACATTTGAAGTTGTATTCAAGTATCTGTATCATTGTTACTTATACAATAAAACTTTCAAAATAAAACAATACATATTTTCTCTATTTAGACTACATCTCTGAAAGGAATAACGCTATCGTACTTTATAATGTAAATAAAATATGTGAATGTTCACAGATGTAAATTAATTTCATTTAATATAATTAATGAGAAATATAATCCTTTCACTCGCAAAGTAAAGCAATTTGGTATAGCTTAAATTGAGGCTGGAGTTTTAATGTAATTTATAATTATTTAATTAGCACTTGTGCTAAACAAATTTTAGCGTGAACTATTTGGGAAGTAACTTCTGAAAATTTGTGTATTTTAAATATACAGAGCTTCAAGTATTGTTGATTAATTGAAACTAATATCATGCATGACACACAAATATATTACTTCTTTTTGTAAGAAAAATTTCTATATTAATACTTAAGTTATAATTGTTGTTTTATATTTGAAAGCATCTTATGACCTAATACTTCTTCGAAAAATAAAAGATTTCGTTTATGAAGACTTATATTGGGTTTAAGGGAAAGTTCTGTAGTTTTTTTAACACGTGCACTTTTATGTATCGTCGATCCTTAGCAAGAATTAGGATCCAGCTGAAACCGGTTTAAGCAGCTATATATATATATATATATATATATATATATGTAGATAGATAGATAGATTGTTATACTATTGATGATTTAAACATTATTTTGTGCGTTTTAATCAGTTTTTTTTTAATCTAGTAAAACTGCCAACATGAGTGAAGAATGACACCAGCTGAAACCGGTTTAAGCAGCTATATATATATATATATAAAAAAAAAAAAAAAAAAAGATTGTTATACTATTGATGATTTAAACATTATTTTGTGCATTTTAATCAGTTTTTTTTATCTTGTAAAACTGCCAACCTGAGTGAAGAACAAGTGCGCTTAAGACACTGTATGTTAGTTGAGTTAAAAACGGGAATAACACGATGGAGGCGGGGGGGGGGGGAATTGTGTGATGTGTTTGGAGAGGAATCAGTAACAGTTCTAACATTCCAAAGATGACTTGTGAGATTTCGCTTGGTTGATTTTTCTTTGAAAGATGAATACAGATCGGGAATCCCTCAGGTTTCAGTAACGATGTGCTACACAAAATGATCAGGACAAATATCTCGTTAACTTCCATAGAAATGGGCTTCAAGCTTGGAATTCGTCAGACTACTACTTTGAATTACACTAAAAGACTTAGTCTAAACTATATGTTTGAGTGAAAAAATAATTAAGCGAAAAATTTTAATGGACAGAATTTTGACATGTTATTCAAATTTTGCTCGCCACAAAACGAAACCGTTTTTAGACCACATGGTGACTGGAGTTGAAAATTGGATAATGTATAAACACGAGGTTAGAAAAAAAGCTTATGTTTACAAAGGGGAGACACCTCCACCCACATATAAAGCTGACGTGCATTAGAAGAAGGTTATGTTGTGTTGTTGGTGAAACAGCTAGGGAGGGCGCAATGCACTATGAGTTGCTGAAAGAAATTGAAATGGTCATTCATGTTCTCAACTAGAAGTTTTGAATAAAGAATTCAACCCCTAAACGTCCATGTTAGGCCAATAGAAAGAGTGTGATTCTTCATCACAACCCCGCTAGACTGCACGTGGCAAGGAACACCACATAAAAAAATTGCAGAGTTGGGTAAAGAAATTTTGCCTAAGGCAGTATATATACTCCTGATATTGCACCATCTGACTCAGGAAGCAGTAAAATTTTCTTGATGGAAATGAATGTATTAATTATGAGGTTGTTCAAATGGCAGTATAAGAATACTTTGTCTCCAAAATAGAGAATTTTTTTTCCATGGGGTTATATAAGCGGCCAAAAAGCTGGCAGTCAGTTGTAACTAACAATAGCCATTATATTTTAGATTAATTTTTAAACAAAAGGTGAAAAAAAGTTTCTTTTTTTTTCTTTAGAAAAAATAACAGAACTTTCCCTTACATTCAATAATTTCGTTTTCGGTACATAATATATTGTTAATTATTTTTAGTGTTTTACATAATTTGAAATTTATCGGAAGAGATTTGTGCTTCTATTTCTTTTAAAATGAATATTTATCAACCACTAAGCAAATATACATTAATTGAATCACAAATATCCTGTTGCATCCAAAATATTGTGTTGCGAAATAAAGTTTTATAGATTAACCTTTTTTTTTTTCTTCTTTAACGTCCCCAAAGTTTTCACATAAAATACGTACAACAAATGAAACTCTATTTCTAAAAGTCATGATTCTATTCTCAATTTTTTAGTAATAAAACTTTTAGCATAATTTTTTTAGTCATTTCTACTTAAAAATGACGAATCTGACTATTACAATTATTTTCCATTTAAATAAAATTTCTTTTTAAAACCACATAGTGAAAAAAGTCTCAAAATAAAACAGTTTTATAATTTTTTATTTAAAAGCCTTTAAATATATATATTTCCATTAATAAAAAGTACAATCCTACACTCCAGTCTTCTGCATTTCATTTATTAATTGTATTTTTGTTCAAAAACGCAAGCGCATTTTTTATAAATTGATATTTTTCTACCTTTTTAAAAAAAGATGCCAGATTTTTATTTTGTCAATTTATTTTTATTGGTATTAGATTAATCTGCATAAACTTACCAGAAGAAACTTTTACTTTATTTGCAATTTCCGTTTTGTTTTGTTCCCTAGACACAATAAAAAAAATATTCCAATAATATAAAACAAACTTAATTTAAGATTTCAAAAACTTACTCCTTGTTTAAGAATTGGACCCAAATTTTTTATTATTTTCTTACAAATAAATAATAAATTATTTATCCAGAATCAAACTTTGCAGTAAAGGACATCGTGCACGATCAAAATGTTTAAATAAAAAATAATATATAATTATAAATAATAAATTTCTAAAAATTTCTCTTTTAAAATTTTGAATTCATCGACTTTTTAGTAACATCGCCCTTTGAAGCAGAACGCGTGCTATTGTGCCGACGTACACCCAACTTTTTTTTTACACGGTACACAAATTATTTGTTCTAGCACGAGTCACAAAAAAATTTGGGGATTCGTGCCCGCTGGATAAAGACAATTGATCGAATTTATGACATTTTATGAAAATAAAGAAGTCGATAATAATATTGTCGAAGGTGAAGTTGTAATGGATCTATCTGCGTTTTTCCTAATAATCCTCTTGGGGTATTACTTTCTCTAAATATGTTTTAATTGAAAACATCCTTCCGAAGAAGAAGACGCGATATATGTAAATTTTGTCGTGTATTTTAGTATTAGTTTTCGGGTTCGAGAAAGAGAGAGAGAGGTGAGAAACCTAAGGATAGCAGTGAGGTTTAACGTAAGTTAACGTAAAGCTAGGCGAGAGCGCTTCGTAGATTATTTGATTAACATTAAGATTGACAATTTGGTCAAATATTTGTTAAATCGGATTCGGTCGGTTTGGATTAGATTACTTTAGAAGTTATCTTCAAATATAAGAACGTGTATTGCCTGGACGGCTAAGTGTAAGTGATCCGGTTTATTATTACATCTCCTACTTCGCTATTGCTCCCATATTTATCAATTGGTGCATTTCTTAACTTGGGTTGTTAAGAATTGTAAATAAATTGTGTTGTTTTCACTATGGCTAGTTTTCCTTCTAACTCTCGTACACTGATAAGGCTGGGAAAACCCAACCATCATTACAAAGTTCAACTATTAACAGCTGATTTAATTCGTGAGGGCTTGAAATTTGTTATAAGTATGGAACAATATTTTCTGACTCATGATCCTGACATAGAGTAGGCGTTAAAATTTCAACGTATATAACTATAACAAGAATAATGTAAGCAGCTTTAGAAACCAAAAAAAAAACAACCGTTAAAATATAACAGACATTATAACAACACCAAAAAAAACCGAGGCTGGTAATAACGAACAAGGTTCTTCATTTGAATGAAAACCAGTACAGTTGTGCTAGACATGCCTAACACAGCTGCTGTTGACAGCATTTTTGATCTAGTTTGTAATAAAGGTGCATGCTTGTTAACAAGTAACAATGAATAGTTGTTAGCTAGTAATTATATTCTTAATTTCATTTTGAATTTTTATATATTGTATGTACTTATAAAATAAATTTTCACTTTGCACTTACTTTATTTATTTATTTTTTTTTTGTAATAAAAATGAAATGTGTTTGTTTTATACAAATATGTAACAAAAAATTACTGCATTTTTTGCTCGGTATTCGGGAAAAATATTTATAGATTTTTCATCTATCGCGATTTCTTAAAATTGTGGAACATATCCCCATATTTTACCATATGTCGTATGTTTTTTTACACATTCTTTTGCACGGTTTTCTAAGGGTTTTTTTCACTACGTTTTTTTTTACACTATTTTTTTTCACGGCACGTATCTACTGTGTAAAAAACGAGTTGGGTGTACCTCCTATTTTGAACCATGATCATGTGACGAAAAGAACATCTGAGTTTACACCTCACTCTTCAATCTTCCACATTACACTAATGTTGAGCCTTGATAAATTTACCCGGGTATTGGTCCATTTAAATGGCTGGCCAACAATGATTCCAGAACTCAAATTCTCAATTTGATAGAAACTATGTTGGCGGCGTTTTCACTAGCATGATCCCTGGGTTACCCCGGCATAAACATTTTTTGGAGTCAAAAGTTACCTTTTCAATTCAAGAAATATTTCTTTGGATTGAAACTGTCTATTTTTATATTTACAAAACTCCCTTCCAGGACTGTTCTTTGAAATCGGGGTAGAACGGAAACAGAACGTACTGTCACCTGCATGGTAGACAAAGCTGCGGCTAACAACAGATGTAACATATCCCCTTGCCACGATGAATTTTGTGGGCCTCGATCTGACACCACCATTTGGGTGACATTAGAAACAACTTGAAAGTCTATTGCAGGGGTGGGCAAACTCTTTTTCAGAGTACGGGCTGCTTCTAATTTTTTCACGATGTTGTGGTCCACCCAATGGCGTAGATGTGGTGAGCTAAGAAATTCTGCAATATTTATTAAGTAAATCTTACACTTTTAAGATAACGTTTAAAACAAAACACACAACACCAACATAATAATAATAGCCACAAATATAATAATATCGACTGATGCATTTCTATCAAACAATTCAAAATACATTAAAAACAAAACATTTTCATCTGAAGTTGGTTCTCGTAGTTATAGTCAGCACTAGTCTGCAACTTGTAACTCAGTCTTGAATATTTCGGTACATAATTACTAACTGTTAATCTGCAAGCGGTCCCCTATAAATGTCTTGGCGGTCCATCGGTCTATCGCGATCGACTTTATGCACATTTTTGGTCTATTGATTATTCAAACTGATAACAAACTTATTTTTACTCACAAAAATTTTATGTTTTTTTTTGCAAAAATTCTCAACACAATAAATAAAACCACAAATCTGGTGGACTATATTTGTCGATATCTTCAAAACGGCTATTTCCAAAGGGTTGTTCAACTAAACTTTTGATCGACATCCGAATATTTCTCCAACAATACCTTATTTATACATTCGACAAGGAACACCTCTCAATTACCTCAAGATTATTTTCTTTTTTTTCCCTCAGCTATTCGAACAAAAAATTAATAAAAATAATAAATTATAATAAAAAAACTTTTTATTTTATTATTATTATTTTTCAAAAGTATAAAAGTAAAAAAATTCAATTAATTCAAAACACCAGAAAATCACTAAAAAAATATTCGATCATTAATATTTTATGACTTGGTTCGTCCTTTTCCGACACGAAAAAAATTTTTTAAATTTATTTAAGAGAGAATATAACAAAAGAAAATAATTTTAACAACTTAAATTGGGTAACAAAACAAAAATCTGGAACGTTCCAATCTTTTAAGAATGTCAAATTTTCAAATATCTTGAATGTAATTTTACGTGAATAGTAATTACAGAGTTCTTATTTTGATTATAGATTAGAAAAAAATTAAACGACATTCGCTTTTTTTTTTATTCTAAGAATGATCATAAAATTAATGTGCTCTCAATTAGCATGCAAATGTTAAGATGTGGAAATGTAGAATCGATTTACAAGAGATTTTAAAACCAATTTTTCTTTCCATTGTATTTTTTTAAATCTTTCTTTATACATCAATTTAATGCCAAAAAAATTAATGAAAGAAAGCTTTTAATTTTACTTCAGTACGAAAAAACATTTTTTAATGTCATTTGTAATTTCTTTCTCTCGCAGGACAAAAGTAATCAAATTGGTTTTTATATTCAACAATTACTTTAATTACACATTATAAGAATACATATATATATTCAAAAAAAATTTCGGCTAATTATTTTAGACTAGTTTTTTATGCGTAAAAATAATTTTGTAAATATTAATATTATTCAATCTGTATTTTAAAATCAATAACGTTTACTACACTTGTACATAATTATACAGGCTTATCAGGAATGAATGACCCGATTGCAAAATTTAATAATTCCCAGATGAGAAGAGAGAGAGATAAACAGAAAATGATTATTAATATGTCATTGTAAAGATACAATAAGAAATTTTGAGTGTGTAACATTTTTTTGTCAAATAGGTGAAAGCAATGTTGTAATCGAGATGCTTTTGAAATTGTGAACATGCAGTAGAACGTCGTTTATCCGAACGTTTACTATCCGGAGCTTCAAATATCCGAACCAAAGTCCGGATACGTTTTCGAACAGTGCAATGCTCAACATTTGTTTCCTGTGAGGTCAAAAGTGACGGAAAAACCCAATATGAGGGATATTTGGGGAATTTCAGCTATGTGATTTGATAAACATCTGCCAGGAATATTAGGTCAGTTTGTTTGCAAGTGAGGGGGTGTATACGTGTTTTTTTTGTTGAGTTTTGTTGATGTAGAAACCTGGATAGCATGCGATGCAGAAGTCTGTGGATTTCAAATGCTAAATAATAACGAGATAGTGACTTCTGTGCAGGAAGAATCCGACCTGTCGACGATGAAACGGATGAAGACGAGGACAACAACAATGAAAGTAGCAAGGGTCCATTAAATGCTGACGCGTTTTATGCGTTAGAGACAACTATGGAGTGGTACGAACAACAATCAGAGTGCTGTCATACTCTACTGCTGCTGAAGAGAATCAGAGACCTTGCAGCTAAAAAACGAAGATGTATAATGGTACAGCGAAACATAAGTGATTATTTTCTACAATCAAGGTAAAATAGCGACATTTTGCACCTATTTTGCTTGTTCTTCAAGCACGTTTCCTGCATGTGATGATTTTCAATATTTGTATAGTGTCCACTATCATATACTGCATGGATCGCATCCGGTTATCCGAACAATCGAGTATCCAAAGGGTCCCAATTGATTCGGATAAAAGACGCTCAACTGTAAGTGGAAATGGTGTCATAGTGGTAGAAGGCATTTTGTGTGCTCTCGTTTGCGACAAAGTACCATAGAAATACACCGACCTCTAAGAATATAAGAAGATGGTATAAACAGTTCCAGGAAACTGGATGCTCGTGTAAAGGCAAAAGTCCAGGACAAACAAGTTCACAATGATATTACACGAGTGACTAAAGGAAGTCAGACAGTGAACATTTGTGGAAAAATTTTCTTTACTTCAAGAAACGTTACGCACAAAACACATTTCATATTGTACCTTTACAATGGCATCATATTTATCATTTTCTATTTATTGATCTGGGAATTCTTCAATTTTGTAATTGGGTCATTGATTCATGATGATCCTGTATTGTTTTCTGAATTCGGATTTAATTTTTATACTTAGTTAATAAAAAAATGTGTGCCGTTATTTCCTGAATATACTCCTTAGCTAAAGTTAACATATATATATATAAAGAAAGAGAGAGTAGAGATTCAGATATGTAATAATTCCCTAAATAACTTTTTAGTTTGTAATGGCCCTGACCCCTTGGGACTCGAGCTTAAATAATTAATTGGCTCGCCCACCTGACGGGATTTAATCGTAACTGTATCTCTTAGAAATCAGAATATCAGCGAATTTAATTGTACTTACATAAGCATCAGCGTACGATATATTTCAACTAATCACAAGCTCCGTTCAAGTAAGTCATGTGGATTTTGGAACTTCCGGTTACCGCTTCATAGAAAAGCTCTCGTTTTCAAGGAAAATTCGCTGGTCGATATTTGTTTATGTTCCTATAAGCGTGTGTTCATCATCTTTGTAAATAGTTCTTTGTGATACTTGATTTGTGTGTGCTTGTATATTTATACTTACGGGAAATGTGTATCTCAGCATCAAACAAATGCGCATCAAAATCAACCAGCCTATTCCATCCTGAGAACGACATTTACATCCAAAAATTCACAATGGAAACTAAATTAAGCAAATAATACTAATCACTCTGACTACACTACATATATATAGGAGAAAAACGAGAATCATACACACTCCCCACAAGGTCTCTGAAACTATAAGATGTACTTGAAGTTTAACAGGCATGTTTCTTTTATGGGACACAGATCTGCTAAAAACGAATTTTTTGGAAATCGAATCCCAAGAGGGTTTGTTGAGGATTACGAAGGCGTTATAAAAAATCTTTTTTTGAACAATTAGATTTACAGACATGGAATTTGGCTACATCTTCCTTTTAATCAGTGGTGATCTACTAAAAATTGTGCTTAATGAATTCGACTCCAAATGGGGTAATGGGAGTGTAAAAGATAAGTATACTCGTACTTGTGTTTCAGAAATTCATGTTCTGTCCTTTTTAAATCAAGAGGCAAGGACTATTAGAATGTTTGTGTGGGTGCGTGCGTGCGTGAAAGCGTGTGTGTGTGTGCGTGCGTGCGTGTGTGTGAATATAATTAAGAGCTTAATACTAGAATTTAGATATCAGTAACTTAACATGACCAATGTATAGGTATGCAACATCGTGAAGTACTTAGAGATTCCCATGGGTCACAGCTAGTTGATTTATAAAATTTTTATTTTCAAAAAATTAGAGTAGTTATTAATTTTTGAACGTTCATTTTAAAGCATATGTCGTACATTTACATATTATAACAAAAGTAAAGAAACTAATTAAAATCTTATTTTGAGTTGTAAGTACAATATTTCATTTATATGGAAGATTTTTTTACTCATTTTTTTCACAACAAGAAATTTAGCTTTCATGTTAGTAGACCGAATTTTTTTTAAGTTTTGGTACACAAAAATTTATATTTAAAAATAATCATGTAATAAAAATATTCATATGTGTAAAAATTTCACGTTAGCGAAAATATCGCACATTAAAAAATTGAATTAAAAATGGATTATTATTGAAATTAATTCATAATGAAAAAATACAATCTAATTACTTGAATGTTAATTAAAATTAAAACTCAATTATTTAATAAATTAATAAATAAAGTAATTAAATGAAAAATTATTTAATTCCTGAACATAATTAAATTTAAAAGTATTTAACAATTACAATTACCATATTAGCTACTATTTAGAAATAAAAATAATTATAAATATAACCCTGGATTCTATGTCACTTTGCCTTCTAAATTATTTATATTTAAAAAACTCAAAATTTAAATATTTCTCACTTTATTACATCGTAGTGGGTTCACTTAAAGTAGTTAAAACTATAGTATATTCTCATATTAGTTAAAATGATAATAATAAACCTTTTCTGAAGTTTTTCATTGCTAAAAAGTTTTCAAAAACGATTTACAAATAATTTCATCGCATATATTTTGTACACACATTCCTTTTCTTCAAAATAACTTTTTTCATGAATTCAATTTTATCATTAAAAATAGATTAATTGATTAACATGCTATTTAATACAATTTTACTCCCATAAAAAGTTTTCTATTAAACAAAATATAAAATAATAACTAACTGTGCTGGAAAAAATAATGCTTCAAATGGCTTTTTTCAACTCAAAATATTGCATTAAATTACATAACATTGAATTAAACTACATGTAACCATCGCATCATTAAACTGCATTCTGGAGAAAATCATTAGCCACAATAGCTAGCAAAGAAGCTATAAAAAAGTTTTACGAACCTGCTTAAATTTAAAGAAAAATCAAGATATCAAGCGGCTTAATTAGAGAATAGTTTTTCTGTACTAGAATAATCAAGAGAAAGAGGTTATTTAAGATAATTAAGGATTTCCAGAGCTTTAAATGCAGTCGTGAGGATCTAACATTAATTCGAATTAAATTTCCAAGCATGCGATAATGTAATTTGAACGAAAATGAACGCTATAGTAAGAAATAAAACGTTTTTTAAAAATTTTGTTTCGAATATTTTGGATCTTATTTTTTCTCAGACGATTATTTTAATATTTTCTCATTCGGTTCGAGCAAAATTTTAACTCGTTTAATAATCGTTTGAGAAAACTAATAAAAGAGTTTATGCGAAAATAAAATGGCGAAACTGAGTAAATATTAACAGAAGCTGGGAGAAAATGATTCAAAACTGCATTTCCTCATGAAATGTTCTAGAATAAAGTAATCGAAAATATGAATGTTTCATTAAAGTAGAAAAAATAATAAATTTGATAATAAATGCAATAAAATAATGAATCTTCATTGAAAAATCTATAATACAAAAATAAAAACAATAAAAATTATCACATCTCTTTTTATTTTAATATGTATTCCTTGATTAGTAAATGTATTAGAATTTAATTTAATTTAGAAAAACGCTATTTATGGTTATTTTACTATTTTAGAAAGTAAAAGAAAGGGTTTTTTTAATTAAAAGAAGTAACTACATTTTCAGTTAATTATTTTGTATGTATATAAAATTATTTAAAAAAGGGAGTAAATTTTAGTAAATATGAAATAAAAGAATACTATTTACGTTTTAATAAAAACAGTTTTATTTGTTAGCAACCATACTGAAATTTACACCAAGTATGTATTTCAGAGCTACATGTTTCAGTTAGTCTAAAGAAAATTTCTAAAGCTTGGAACTTTCATTTCGTATAAGCAAAACAGTTTTATAATATATTAAGTGTCGAAATTATAGAAATATCTCCTTTAAAAAAAGATAATACAATTTGATGAAATTAATAAAAACATGAGAACTACTCATAATTTTATTATTAACAAACTTACATACAAAAAACATTATTTGATGTTTACTGGATCTATCCCATAAAGTTTCTTAAAAATATTTCTAATTATTAAATAATTTTTTATTACGAATAAAAAATTTTGAAACTAGTGAATAAACACATTTTATTTGTTGTCTAGACTGAATTGTGAAATCCATCTTAAAAGCAGTCTTCAAAGAACCCATATCATAACAAATTATGGATAAAAACACAGATTTTGTAAAAGGAATAATTAGCATTAGCATTAGTTATTAAAAAAATATTAAAGTGTTGCTTACTAAAATAACAAAAGTATTAAAAAGTTGTTTACTTAAACATTTACACCATCTTCGTTTCAACAAACAACTACAAAACAACTATAGAAGAAAGAATTTTAAATCCACAGTTGAAAAATAATTTTTTCAAACTATAGCTATAACAGGTCTCGATAATGTTTTTATATCGTAAAATGAAAAAAATTTAGACTTTAGAATAGATCTCACTTCTCTCCAGTATCGGTTCATTCTTTAAAACTCAATTTTACTAAGTTTTAAGAAATCACTGGCAACATTTTATCAGAATTGAATTATGTTTTTATATTAACTATAAATAAAAAATGAGGCTCGCTAAAAATTGACTTAATTTTCTTAAGATATTACATTTAGAAAAAGTTAGTATCAAATATTTCTTATTGTGTGTATGAGTGTGGGTGTGTTTATTTATTTTTAAGAGTATAAATAAATTATATTATCTAGTCTATACAAATAAATAAAATTGAAGTGTGTTTGTAATTTCAAATTAGCAGCTTTTTACTAAATGCATTTAAAGGTTTATTCGGTACTTATATCAAAAAATCAATTTTTAAAATTTTTGTCTACCTGTCTGTCGGTCGGTTGGTCTGTTTGTTCCGGCTAATCTCGGATACGGCTGGTGCGATTTTAAAAATTCTTTCACCAATGGAAAGCTACATTATCAGCGAGTAACATAAGGTATATTTATCTCCATATTCCTTCGTTAACGGGAACTATGCGGGTAAAACCGTGGGACGTTGCTTAACTCCACGCCAAGTTGGCTCAAAATTATGCATTTGTGGTCAATAATGGAAATTTTAATAAAAATTTTCTCACATTTGTAACAAATAACTGAAACGTAGTGTAATTTAGCATCTTTACAAAAAGCAATTTTTATATGGTTTTTTATTAAACGTCTGACATTTATTACGTTACGTTTGCTAAATGTCAAACTCAGACTTTGAGAAATATCGCCAAGTTGGCTAAGAAGTTCTCTATTCCGATAATCTCAGATATTTTAATGCAACTTTACTCCCACTTTTTAAAGAGTTAAACGAAATAAAGTTTTAGCGATTTGCGAGGGTGTGATATTGAAAATTCTTTGGTAATATGAATTGACCGCGCGCGTTTCATAATAATCGTTGATTTATTGAACATTTATTACTTTGAATTTTTTTAACCTAATTATACAATATCCATATTTTGCATAAAACTTTTCACTTAGATATTTTACATGGAGGTATTACTTTGAAGATATACTAGATATATTACTATGGAGAAAAAGCCATACAATGTCACTCGCCAAATAAAATTAGGGAGTTTTACGCAATACGTATTTCATCTTCGGTCTTTCTAATCCTCAACCTTTTGGAATAAGTACAAAGACTACATGGCGGAAGGTATTTTGTAACGATTGCAGCAAGTACAAGCAAATATGCCTTTCAATTAACACATCTACAACGAAACTCAATAAAGGTTTTCAGAATGTTTGGGAAGAAACTACATGATTTTGGAATGATTAGTCCTAGACGTGTCGATGGAAATGGCTTCGAAAATGAAATTGCTCGAGAATTAGAGTACAATTTTATAGCATTGCAACATCAAGTAACAGAATTTATCCCTCAATTAACTCAAGAACAAAGTAACGTTTTCCAACAAGTTTTACGCAAAATAGAATCCGGCAGTGGTGCACTTTTTTCTCGACGCCCCTGGAGGAACCCGAAAAACGTTTTTGCTAAACTTATTATTAATGACCATCAGAAAAACCCAGAAGATAGCAGTTGCTAAGGCTTCCTGGTACAGCCGCGACTTTACTGACCAACGGTCGTACTGCACATTCCGTTTTAAAATTATCGCTTAATCTTGCATTTGAAGATTCACTTATCTGAAATTTCAGAAAAAATAGCTCTCAAGGCAGGATGCTTCCAGATTGTAAGCTTTTAGTGTGCGATGAAAATACGATGTCTCACAAGAAAGCTATAGAAGCGTTAAATCACTCTCCAGGATTTACGAGATAGTACAGATATTATAGGAGGAATGGTATTTATTATATATTGGCTGGTGAACTTTGAAAAACTCTTCCTGTAATCCAGAGAGGGTACACCGGCAGATGAAATCAGTCTATATTTAATCATCAAGCTTTTGGGCAAAAGTTGAAAATTCAGTCTGAAAACGAAAATGAGAGTGCATCTTCATAATGACGCAGATTCGGAACATTATGCAGAGACGCAATTGAAAATCGGTTATGGATGTTTGGACGCAAACGCTGGAGGTTATATTTTACTTCCAGATAAATTTGTAATGTAGAAGAAAATGATGTAAATCTTATTGCTCAAATTTACCCGGGCTTGCAACAAAATTTAAATTGGGATCCGTGGTTGCACGCAAGAACAATTTGGCTCCTAACAATGACATTGTCCATAAAATCAACATTGAAAATTTAAACGACGTGCGATGGACGGGGGGAATGAAGAAATATTTATCAATGAATACAATCATGAATAAAGTACTTCATATCCCACGGAGTTCTTAAATTCACTTGAACTTTCGGGGGTACCCTCACATAAACTTCAATTAAAACTAAATGTACCAGTTATAGTTATGCAAAATCTCTTTGCTTCTCGACTATGTAAAAGAACGATGCTTTGTATCACTGATGCATAATATACTTGGTGTCGATATTTTAACATATATCATGAAAAGGGATAATGTTATCATACCTCAAATTCCAAGTATCCCCACTGATCTACCGTTTCAATTCAAACGAGTTCAATTTCCAGTTTTACTGTTGCTATTAACAAAGCTAACATTTCAGGTAGAAGGAAAAGCAATGTCTTCCCCATGGCCAACTATATGTAGCCTGATCGGTGTGTCCAATGCCCAAATCTTCACATATTTGCAACTGACGGAAGAACATATAATATAGCATACAGTATCATCTTAGAATAATATTCTGTTTTGAGCTCTTTTAAAGAGGAATTATATATTAAACGTAAATACTTTCGATTTTTAAAAATATTAATAGTTAAAGTTATTGAATTTTTGTTGTTAATTATAATAAATTAACCTATTTTTAGAATTTTTAATTTTTATTTGTTCCAGTCAAGCAATAAAAAAAATTACCATATTATAATATTTACTCTCTAATGATAATGATTACGACTTTCACGGTTATTTAAAGACATCAACGCGAGCGGAGCCGCGGATAAAAGCTAGTTTGAAAATAAGAACAATTAGCGCGATCTAAAAAATGAGGGTGTAAAATAATTATGAATATTATTAAGTGCAAAAAGTTGAGTTAGATGCTTACATGTATTAAGCATCAAAACACTCTAAATCTACTTTATGCTGTACAATCCTTTAGTTATTTTTAATAAGACAAATTTATGGTAAAACCTTTTTTATTTTTAAGAAAAGTTAAAGATATTTACTTAGTGTAATTGGTCATATAAAATATTATACTTGAAACTGAAATAAAAAATAGTTTAATTTTTTCTTTATGAATATTGATAATTTTATTTCAATAAAAATAAATACTATTGAAATAAAATACTATTACAAAACATATTAATTTAAAATTATTATTATTTTATTAAACTTTCTGAAATATTTCTGGAGTTTTTTTCTTAATTTATACTTATTTGAGAAATTGTATTTTAAAAACTATTATCTAAAATCTTAAAACTGTTTGTTGATACTAGTAATTTCATTTTGTAAAATACATAAATATAATATTTTGGAGAAAGCAAACATTATTATACTCAAAAAATTGTTTGAAATTGTTGATAATATTTAAGACTTTTAAGTGTTTATAAATGCATATTTATTATCACTCATTTTTTTATAAGCTTGTATTCATGAACCTACCGATTTCCATATGAATACTGGCTATTTTATTTTATAACTATACATAATACCTAAAATAAAGAAAATATTGATGTGCTGGAAATTATCAGATAAGAAAATGTTGATAATATTCAAAGTCTTCGAAAATATACTTTTCAAAGACGCCCCTGAAAGAAACAGTTAATATCCTCAGGCATAAACTTGACGAAGCGTGCTGGAGAAAAGACAATTTGAATTTAAAATGAGGTATTGGTTTATTCTGAAGCGGGAAATTACGTCGCGTAGACTGTAATGAGCTCATTGTACACGGAATCTTAGCCACAAGTTGCAACAATTTTGGGGTTACTATACATATTGCGAATAAAAAAAAACGAAATAGGAGAAACGTGCGATGTAAAATTTGACGATTTCATCGCGAAAGTTGTTCATTCCAAAACAAAAGTATCGCCGATAGCAGTTTCACTAATTAAGAATTTCTCGGTGAAAATATCTTTGAGAAAACAACGCTTTTTAAAGTTAGTTTTGAATATCAAGTACGGTTTTGTGAAAATTTTAGTTTGATGATAATGAAAGGCATTGCATTCAGTTCAAAACAGGACAATTTTTTTCATATCGTTTACACAATGACTAAAAGCTTTTAAAATATTTTTAGAAAAAGAAAATTTAAAATTATTATTTTTAAAATTGTAATGTGTGTCTGTTCCTGCTTCCCTCTAATCTCCCTTGTTTACTCTCGGACCCGGCTAGATGTGGGGGAAGAACTGAATAATCAGTCGACATAATTCACTCTAATTATTTTATAGTCACAAAAAATCAAGCAAGCACAATAATAATCCAATTAAGAATGTTGATCAGTATGCAGAGCACGAAAGTGAGACCTGTTATGCTGGGGATAATATTACGGACCCTCAACTGATTCCACGATAGCCTATACAAGCTCAATTTCAACTCCGCCGAGCTCTAATAAGTTATTCCTTAACTTCTATTTAAATAAGGCTCACGATACCTGTACTCTTGTGAAGTCGAAGTCCTACTGTTGAGGCCTTGAACGCTAATCTTTGACTGGATTCGATCACACCCGAGTGATCCTCTCTTGGAATCCTTCAATTGATACTTTTATAAACTTAGATTTACACTCAATAAACTCACGATCCTCCACTCACCAACTAACTCTCAAAACTCGCGAATACAGAATTTTTATAATAAACTTAATTTGCATAATCACGTTTTCTTGCCTTCGGTGAAAGTTGGTTGGTAAAAATGTTTCCCCAGAAGAGTCCCCAAGGGGTTAGTACTAGACGCGTATACATCCGACACACAAGGTGTTTTAAAGATGGCAAATCTTTCAAAATAAAAATATTAAAAACTGTCAATGTTTCTTACAAATCCCTTAAAATTGATACCATTAAATTTTTCTTTTATGCTTGTTTATGAAAATCTTTCAAGTTCCTTAGAGTTACCAATAATATTTTTTTAAAAATTTAATGTGTCGCTATATTTTTTACAATGAAATCAGTGTTTTGATGGTTATTCGCACATATGTCCCTTTGTCAAGAAAAGAATTCATTAAAACGAAATAACTAATGAGGCTACGGATTGATAACTATTATTACACTGTAATGAAATACAATAAAATTGTTCCATTTAATTTTTAATGATTATTTTTTAAATGTCTGATGACTCAGCTCATTTAGTATTTTTAATACTGAATTTCAGATATCCATCATTTAGTGGAAATTTTTTATGATTTTTCTGTTACTTTTTAATGTTTAGAAAATAATACAAAATAGAATTAAATAACGTCAGTATCTTTTGGACAATGTTTTAATATTTGATGTTTCAGTACACTATAAATGAAAAAAATTAGCAAAAAGAATATACGACTGAATTGTAAAGAAAATACCCAAGAATTATTTTAAATCTTCAATGTGTATATTTAGAAAAACTAATTTTTACTTCACGCAAATTATAAGAAAACTTAATTTGATTGGCACAAAGCCCATATTTGGTTGTGCCAAACGTTAATTAATTTACGAAAAAAAATGTGTACCTGTGATCTAGCCAAATTCTGCCGTGTCAAAAGAAATATAGAACGGAATGATACAAAAATTATGAAGTGTAGGAAAGATTGTTAGGACATTCTAGGGGTGGATCACCTTGATAAAAAAAACCCATCAAAAACCCATTAGAGAAAGTAATGTTATTTGGGCACATCGGGGTCTTAAATACTAAAATCTTACAAACGAAAACTTTTCAAGAGGAGTATGGTAAATTTTGCGTGGTTTTAGAGAGCTATTGGCAATAGGCATCAAAATATTGAATCACAGTCAAATACAGGGACGACACCTAGCCGATGTCCCACTCTCCTAACTTGCTCACCATGTCAAAGTGAAAACGTTGCACCACGATGGATTTAAGAAGTTTCAGGGGTGTTAACTTTCTCTATAGGGTTGAAAATATAAACAATATTCAAATACATATAACTCTTTGAAATTAAAATAAAATAATTTGAATCTTTTACACATTAATTATAAAGAAATAAGACTTCAGAAAAGTGTAGAATGTTTAAAATATAATCATAATTTTAAAAATTATAAGCATATGAAAATAAGAAATATTAATTAAGTTTTACGTTGCGCATGCAATTTTCTAAAGAAGTAGCTTCAATTATTAGCAATAAGTTCATTTATAAAGTTAAACCTATCCTTATTATTTTAAATTAATAGAATAATTATTTATACTTCGTTTAAAAAATTAAAAAATTATATTTTCAAAATTTTTTTAAAAAATTTCAATATTTTTCAAATATTTTGAAATACAAAAGATATATTATTCTTAAATTACTAGGGTTTAAAGAGCATTATACATTTTATAATTCTATAACGTTTTATAAATCAAAGGCTACTCTTTTAGAAAATAACGTGCGCAACGCAAATAGTACTTAATATTTATAACAAAGTTGTTTCTTATCTGCATATGCTTATAATTTTTTAAATTATGATTATATTTCAAACATTTTGTACTTTTTTTAAACTATAATCCTTCGTAAATAATGTGTAAAAGATTCGAATTATTTTATTTAAATTTCAAAGAGCGTATCTTTTGGAAAATTGTTTATATTTTCAATTCTCGAGACAAATTAACTCTCCTAAGACTTCTTAACGTTCACCTCCTCTATACGGCGGGTCTTCAGTGACATCAGGACTCGAACCCGTGGGTCAACATCGACGAATTCACCACAGATAAGGAGATATTATAATATTGGTGAACAAGTTTTTCTTTTGATTATCGACCTACAAAATATGACTTTGAAATATATATTGAAATATCTACACTACAAAACTTCTGTATGGTTAAAACTATCAAGGGAGTGGCTACCGCTGTATCAATCATATGGGGCCTCCAAGCTACAGGGATCCTAACATGTGTAGATAAAAAGTCATAAATGGCCACCAAAAATGTCTTCTAGAAATTTTGATATAGGTTCCATTCAGGACTAGCTACGCCAATCGAAAACTATGCACCATAGACCAGCGTTTCTCAACCTACGTGAAGGGTGTGAGCTCATTGAAAAGTTGAGAATAAGTAATTCAAAAAATTATTAACAAAAAGCAAAATGAAATACATTATGAACAATAGAAAGTAACATAATGCCTATCCTAATATTTAAAAGTAACTTTAAATATTTAATACTTGAAAGCAATATATACAAAATTTAATACTTATATTGATAATTTGTACGGTTTATAATTACGGTGGTATTGCATCTTTAGTGCGTCAAAATACATTGTTATTGCAGTCAAACGCATTGTCATTGTATGTAGGGGGTGCGATGCAAATAATGATTAAAAATTGGGTCGTCAATGTTGAAAGTTTGAGAAGCACTGTCTTAACCAGTTGCACTGGTTCTTAAAACTTCCAGACTTTAAGAATATAACAGATTTCAAGAATTCAATAGGGGCTATTTTTCCTTCGTTTTAAGGTATCCGACTACCCTAAAATTGTGAACTTCGCCACAAATTGACAATTTTTTTTATGATTTTATTCTATAGGCCATTTTATTATCTTTATAAAAAAATACCAAGATTATCATTTTCCGTTCACTAGAACAAAAACTACAACTGTTTTAGTAAAAGCAGATGTCATTACTTTAAGCATGATTAGAGCATTAAACGCAACCAATGGGATACCTTAAGTGTTTCAAAAACAAAAAATTTTACTTTCTATAAGCAAGATCTATAACGCACTATCGTAATCACCTAAACCATAAGGGAGCCATTGATAAATTCTCCTCTCTGCAGTTCAGCATTAGAACACAAGGAGATCTTCGGCTAATCCAATCAGACGTAATGCTTCAGAGATCTCACAGAGATATCAGCTAACTGTATGAGGGAGAAAACATCCACTCTCGCGTGATGCATACCAGGGGGAGCTTCAGACAAAGCACCCTGATAATCAAGAGGTGCGTCCAGCCTGATATCGACTAAGCATTAATGAGCGTTTCATCTAAGAGTCTCCTCTTATAACCTTTATCTCTGGTTTGAGGATATCTGAAACTCTACAGTAGTGCTTTCCAACCCACTAAATTTGTTTTATCGGAAAAGATAATAATTATTACTGTGTTTAGATGGAAGTGAAATGAAACAGAAGATAGACTTATGTCTGATATTTAATATATATATTAAATTTTGCATATGCTCAATGAAGTATGTTTCAAAATTATTGGTAGTTTGTCTATATTTGTTACATCTCTTTAGAACTGTACTTTAAAAAAAAAGGCTGATTCGTGTGAACCAGGTTTTAGAAACTGATTGTAAAACAGTTTGATTTTTTAGAGATTTCTAGCTTTCTAAGGCACTACCAAATATAATTTGATCATATATATATATATATATATATATATATATATATATATATATATATATATATATATATATATATATATATATATATATATATATATATATATATCATCAGTGGCGTACACAAGAGGGGTGTCCTGAGGGTCCGGACACCCCCAAAGCCCTTGAGTTTTTTTTTAGATTGATGATACTCCTATATATATATATATATATAACGTAAAATTTAATTAAGTACTTGTAATTTAAAATTTATTTTATTAATTAATGCTAATTCAATAATATATTTTTTCCTGTTTTTTGTTACCAAAATCGACAAAATCAGAATAATCATTTGGTGTTGTCTTGAGGTATGATACGAGTCGGGAGACTTTAGACCATGGACTCCCTCCTAGAAAAATTTTTGTGTGCCCTACTGTATATCATAGTTTGGAAAATGTAAGGAATTCTTTAACTGGATCATAATTTAATTGCTGGTGTTGCATGGATAATATTGACGAGGAAGCAGTCTTTGGTATTTTGGTAATTCATTTTCATTGTACATTAAACACATAGCGTTCCCACAATACAGGAAGGAGACAAGAGACACAAACCAGACTGCAGCTAGTTCCACATGACGAAGACAAAGAAGAAAAGAAGGCGGATTTTTCGGAATCTCGGTATTTATACGACGGAAATACCCCTCACATTATCTCCGTGGACGGAGCTTATTTATTGGTCGAAAGATATCGTTCAGAAGATTCCAGTTTGGAGGGTAGATAGTTATTATTTAAGCACGAGTCCTAAAATGGTCAGACAATTACAAATTAAAAACATATTCAAGAGTAAATGAATGAATTATTACAAAAACGAGGGTTGGGCATAAGTCATGGCAAATATTTTTTTTCCTTGTAGATATGTGAAAGGATTACAAACGTATATGAGTAGTGTGGAAGTTCTGCAGGCATAGTGTATATGCAGAACAACAGATGGCTCTGTGATAGCTGGTATTAGCGCAGCGAGGGATGTGAAATTATTCAGTTGGTGAGTGTCGTGTGAGATGGAAGTAACCCGTGTTGAGCAGCGCGCTTACATCAAAATACTCGTTCTCCGAGGGAGAAATGAGATGGAATGTCATAGTGAATTTGTGGAAGCCCTTAAGAATAATGCCCTACCAAACCGTACAGTATCACGGTGGGTAGGAAAGTTTCACAAGGACGTGTGTCAACCAGTGATGAGCAACGTTCGGGACGACCGCTCAATGTGCGGACCGACTTGGCACGTGCCGTCATCGAGGATGAAGACAGACGATCGAGACAACAAACAAAGACGGATGGAGAAACGCACAACAAACGCATCGTCTAGTCAACTTTATGTATACTGTGATTTCATTCTTTTGCACCGTGAAGGCCATATTACCTACCCTGTATGCTGCAGTAATAAATTAGTGTGTTACGATATTTCAGTGTTATTTATTGTCCACACATGTAGTTAACACCTTGTCCTTTCGTCACATTTTCCAACCGGACTGCTATCTTCAAGAAAAAAAATAGTTGCCATGACTTTTGCCTCAACCCTCGTATAAAAAAATCACACTGAAAATAAATTAACTTATTTCTGTTAAATATTAAATTTAATGGCTATTTATACTGTGTTATTAGAACGAATTCTTTCAATAAAAATAACGGTCGTAGTAGCTAGTGGTTACAATCACAAATTCATGCCCAGCGTGTCAGGAGTTCGAGCTTAGAGACACTGTGTAGAAGGGTTGATTTATGTTGAATCTTTCGAGGCTCAAAGTTCTCTAGTTAGCGTCATGGGGTAGTTTGGAGACAGGGTGCCAGCTCAGGTGTTGTTCTGGTCAACTGAATGAGGTTAAAAATTACGAAGTGAGTTGCCAACAGCCATTTTGTTACTTTGTAGGGTGACTAATAAATACTCCCTGATTAAAATAAATATAACAGAGAGCTAAATTGAATATTTATGTAGGCTTAACGTGGCAAATACGTGGCTTTGCCGTTCAATTGTATTGTAAAATAATATTTCTTTAATACCCAACTACTTGCGACAACTTTTTTTTTAAAAATGGAGATAAGGGGATTTTTTTGTTGTTGTTCTTTTTAGATTTGTTTAGTACATTTTAAGAAAAATATGCTAAAATTAAGAAGAGAAACAGAAATAATTATTACTAAAATGGGAAAAAATGAGTAAAAATTGACAACAAATAACATAAACGCGGCCCATTCTGTACGAAAATTTTATGAACAGATTTTCAACTTTGATGTGTTGCTATGTTATTCATTTTTGAAGTGACCTTCCGGATAAGAGATGTTCTAATTTTTGCAAAAACTAGAGCACTTTATCTTTGTTTTTACATGAAATTGCTTAAAAAGCAGTGGCTATATTCATATAAGTGGCTGTAAATTTTGTAATAAAACAGTAATTGATAAATATGACGGTTAAAACACTTCTACTATTATACAGAACATATATACAAAAAATTTCAGTTCACTATTTTCAAAACTTTTTGAGCAATCGCTGGCCCCGTTTGAGTATTTTCAAAAAGACACTTTTCGAGTGAAACGCTTTTTAAACTATGACATCTAGCTTAATGTAATGACATCTGCTTTTACTAAAACACTTGTAGTTTTTGTCCTAGTGAACGGAAAATAATAAACTTCATATTTTTATAAAGTTAAAGAGATGGCCTATAAAATAAAATCATAAAATATTTGTCAATTTTGGGCAAAATTCACAATTTTAGGGTAGTCGGATACCTTAAATTCAAAACATGTTTAGTATAAAAGTAATAAGAAAAGAGCAAAAATAAGTTACTCTCTCTCCTACTCTTCAGAACTTTTTTATTTATTGAAATAAAGAAATACATTGTAATGTAAAATACTTTCAAGACTGCCATTTTAGATTTTTTTTTTACTTTTTATTTTTGAAACATAACAATGAAAATATGTTACATTAAATATGGTTCGCTAAATGGTTTTCTTACAGAAATTGAATACAAAATGTTTTGCTTAAAAATGCTTAAGGGATTAAAATAAAAATAGAATTCTTATTAAAATAATAAACTTATAACTGCGTAAAATACTTACAAAAACATTGCCGTTCCGTTTTTTTCTTATTATTTCCGATACTTTACTTTGACCATCTGTTATTTTAAGCAAGGTAACGAGTTCCAAAACGAATAACAGTTTTCAGAGAGACTTTTATAATGAAATAAGAAAACATTTGAAAATAATACATTGTAACAACTATTCATAAAATATTGTTTTATAACACTAGTAATAATTATTTTTTGTTCATCTGTTTATTAGATACAAAACCAAACAAAATGTAAAAAATAGCATTAGATATTTAAAAAAAAAAACTTCTCGACTGCCAGAGTATCCAAAATAATTTCTACTATTTTTCGAAAATCTTTTAGATTGAAGTAAGATTGCAAATGTTTGATGATCAATGAAATTTTTTTCATGAAAGATTTTTCCGATTAAATAATTTAACGGTTCTACAGAGCTCAAATGATAAGAGACAGGAAATTCAAATATAATAAGATAAATAAATATTACCATGCTATTGATGTAAACACAAACGTCTAGAATGACAGTCATTTTTTTAAACCCCTTGCTTTTTATTCTGTTCTTTCATTCATCTTATTGAAAGAGATTGAAATAAATACTTGAATTGAAATTGAATACTTGATATTGATGCTTTTTTATGTGCTCACAACAATTTAAATTAATTTATATAAATATTTTACGTTCTCTTTTTTTTCAGTTCTTACAGTTAGTTCACGCTCTCCTTATATATATATATATATATATATATATATATATATATATATATATATATATATATATATATATATATATATATATTGTTCAAATTTTTAATCGTTAATAAAAACCTTTCTATTCATCCCTTCAAATCCATTTTTTAAACATGTAATGGATTATACTTGATGTAAAAACAGTTTTATCAAATATTAATTCATTAATTAAATTACAAAATCAATAAATAGAAACAAACAAGAATAATAGTTCAACAGCATTTATAGAAAGAAAATTGTTCGTTGTATCCCAGTAGCGCAATGATTAGCGCGTTGGACTTCTAATCCGAAGGTCGTGGGTTTTTTGGTCCCGCCTGAAATGGCCTAATTTCTGAGAATGTGATTTCTTTTTTACCACACTATTTTATTATAATAATTAAATTTAATGAATGAATAAATAGTAAAAAGCAAACAAAAATAGTTCAACACCCTATATAGAAAGGAAAATGGAAAATTGCAAGCACAAAATCGCTTTCTATTTTGTCACTTAATATTGTGATTCTGTCTTATATTTTTCTAATATTTATATTAAGTGTCACTATTTAATAAAAATTAAATAAAATAAAATGTTTCTTTGTTGACCAAAGTAGGAATTGACTTAAAAAAAAAATTTATATTATTTTCTGTTGAAGTTTCTATCAATCATTCATATTTTAAATGATGTTTTAGATGTAATCTCTGATAATATTTTAAAACCAGAATTAATGAACAGTGCTTTTTAACTGCCGTTTTCAAAATAATTACTAAACTTATTCACTCGTAATTACTAAAAAACTGCGTTTCTCTGTGTTTATCAACAAATTGTTGCTCTCGTACATCAAAATTTAAGGGGAAAAGAAAATTCCTTAACATTTAAAAATATTAGTCTTATACAAAAAAGACTCATTTCAATAACATATAGGAGTTTTTAATCCCAAAAATATATCTTGAGGTACAATCGAGTATACAAAAAATGCCTTTTTAATTTTTCGATTGAGATTCAAGCACTTTAAAAAAACAATAATTGAATTTTATTTTTAAATATGTCTATTTGCATTAAACTAAATTGACAAAAACATCATGCAAGAAATAAACAGTATACTCAAAAACGTAAACGAGCTAAAGGATGGAAAAAAAGTTAGTTTTATGTTAATTTTCGGGGGGATTTTTAATTTATATATATTTTTTTGGTTTAGTTATGTTTTAGTTCTTTTAATAATATACTTTTAGAAGATCAGTTTTAATTTCCTTTTCAATAGATTAAAATATTTAAGACTACATTCTGATCGAAATAATTATTTTCTTCACTTAATAGCCTTTTGGTAGATACAATCCTTGTTCATCTAAATAATTGAGCCTAAATGGTACAATCAGCAATACTACTCATGAGGACAATTTTTCAATTTAAAAAGCTATTTTAAAATAATTAATTTAAAGAAAAAATGCATATGATGGGATTTTTTTTTTTTTTTTTTTTTAGTTTTCATTAAATTTTCCACTAAATGCAGGGAAAACATTTTTTTTAAATGCATTTATCTTATTTTATAGTTTTTTCAAAAGGTTCTTTGGACATTTAAAAAAATGAGTGAATATGATGTATTAAAATGAAAATAAAATGCAAGAGAATATTAATCTTATTTTTCTAAGAAAACATGTTTAATAATGAGAAATAGGGTTCAATTTGGTTTTCGAAATGGTTCGTGAAATTTAAAGGATTTTTACTAGAAGAGAAAATCATTGGATTTTTTTTCCTGTTAATTTCTTATTGAAAATCTCTTATAAAATCACAAATTCTGAGTTCCATAGTTTCGAAATCCAAATTCTGATATTTGAAATACTTTTTTTGAAAAAAAATTAAGAATTCATAAATTCATAAATTATGAATTTCAAATGCATGCAAACATTATGAAAATAGGATTTTTCTTCACAAAACAGAATAAAGAAAAAATGACTGTATAAACAAAGTTTCTTACAAAGTGTTCATTTTCATGACTAATTTAATTAAAAATTCAATTAAACTTAAAACAAAGCTTATTGTAGCTCTTTTTTCATAAATGAATAATTTGTACTCAACTTTTAGTGCACTGCAATTATTGAGCATTTTCACCCCTCATAAAAGGTAAACAAAGCCTTAATTTTTCATATTTTAATTTTTATTTTTGAGTGCTTTTTGTGTATTTTAAAGCTATTAATCGAAATCAAAAGGAAAACTAATAAATGGTAGAAATTTTATTAAACTTCATCACATTTAAAAAGCCTAAATGATTATTGTGCTGTGATTCAAAATATATTTAATAGGAACAAAATGGAATAGATTCATCGAATTATTTCAAATACAATATTGGTAAAATTGCATGCCATTATAAGAGCTTGTAAGGAGTTCCCTCATTTCGGTTTTTGTTTGGTAGTAGGTTTATTTAATATAGATAAATTTAAAATAACATCCATCGAGGATTGGTTCGTTTAGTATATTGAATATATGGATATGTTGTAAAAAATGTTTGTGATTTTGTTTAAAATATTATCCATTGTGTGTAAAGGATGACTAACCAGGCCATCCTATACGACGTATGAAACTTATTATAATTAAGTTTTCAAATATTAAACTTCCTATTCAAGAAAAATATTTTAAAATCCCAATAATTCAAATAGAGGTGTTGGTACAATATTTTCTAAATAAGAAGTCAATGAAAATATCTCAGAAACATATTCAATAAGAAAAGGGGGGGGGGGAATTCTTAACTCTTTCAAATCTATAGAAAACTGTTCCCCCCCATTTTTAAACTTGGTGATTGCCGTATTTAATTATAAACGTATCTTTATTTTTAATGCAGAATGTCGAAATAAATCATATGCCGAACACAATACCGTAAATGGTAACATTTTTAGAAAAAAAAACTGTCAAATCAAATAGCACTAATGATAAAAATTCATGGGATGTGTTCAAATTACTTATTTCAGATTGTTGTGTCATGTAATAACCTGACACTGTGTTCTCTCACATGACTAGCATTTCTTTATAATTTTCATTCAGGTATTCGACTACCCTTAAAATTGTGAATTTTGCCAAAGAGTGACAATTTTTTATGATTTTATTTTATAGGCCATCTTATTAGCTTTATAAAAATACCAAGATAATTATTT
>BMAO01009314.1:0-19045 GCA_019973975.1 Trichonephila clavata
GATATAACAAACCAAAAACAGGAATTTTTTTCTATAGCTCCTCTTGACTCCTCGCAACCCTCTTAGGGTCGATTTTCGTTTTACTCTTTGTTAGAAGAACTTTATTCCATGAAAGGAACATTCCTACCAATTTTCAAGGAGGTTGTCCTAATAGTTTTAAAACGGAAATATTTATCGATACGCCCCTTAATCTCCCGAAATGAAACTTGGTGTTGATATTCGCGAAGCCTATTTTATAGCGATTGTCTACTCTACGAAAGGAATCTGCTTATCCAATTTCAAGATAGTTTAAAACTGGGAATAATTATCTATTACACCCCTTGAGCCCCTGCAACGCCACAGGGGGTTTGTTTTCACAAAACCCATTTTGCAGGGGAACTGTACTCTTTGAAAGGAATTTGCTTATCGAATTTTAAGACTTTGCGTCTAATAAATTAAAAATGGAAAATAACGCTCCTTGAGCCCCGCAACACCTCCCTAGGGTCAATTTTCACAAAACGCATTACATAGGGGATCTTTAATCCATGAAAGGGATTCTGATTATCATTATTCAAGATTGTACGTCCAGTAGTTTAAAAATTGAAATAATTATTTATAACGCCCCTTAAGCCCCTCAACGCCACTTGGAGGTCCATTTTCACATAACGCATTTTGTAACGTATCTCTATCCTATGAGAGGAATCTGCTTACCAAATTTCAAGAAATTGCGTCTTATAGTTCAAAAATCGGAATAATTATTTATGTCCCCCCGTAACACCCCTTGGGGTCAATTTTCCCCCAAAAAATTTTGTAGAGGATATTTACTTCGTAAAAGAAACATGCCTATCAATTTTCAAGCAGGTAGGTCAAGTAGTTTCAAAACGAAAATATTTATCTATTACGCCCCTTAATCCTCCGCAATGAAACTTGAGGGGCTATTTTCCCCAAAGCCATCTTGTAGCTGATCTGTACTCTATGAAATGAATCTATTTATCAAATATAAAGAATGTACGTCAAATAGTTTAAAATGGAAATAATTATCTATAACGCCCCCTAAGCCCCCGTAACACAACTTGGGGCTTGATTTTCACCAAACTCGTTTTGTAGCGGGTCTCTACTCTATGAAAGGAATCTGCTTGCCCAATTTCAAGATTCTATGTCGAGTAGTTTAAAAATTTAAACAATTATTTATAACTCCCCTTGTGGTTTGAATTTCGTAAAATATGTTCTTAGCTTATCTCTACTCTATAAAAGGAAAATGCCTACTAAATTTCAAGCCTGTAGGTTGAATAGTTCTGGAGATATCTTTGATTAGTCAGTCAGTCAGTGAGTCGCTTTTCTCCTTTATATATTATATATATATATATAGGCTATAATATTATCGTTTTACATTAATAGATTATTGTTTTTATTTATAGTAATAGTTATTTTTCTCTAGAAATTGCTTGCTTTCCTTATGGCGCAGAGTATTGGCAAATTCAGGTGAAGATAGGCTGGCCGAAAAAATTTGTTTAAACCTGCAATCCTGGTTCCTAAGGCCAGGAGTTTGCTCTAGTACTACTGTGGCTAAGACAATTCTATCATGACTATAATTATCTTAGGTTTATAACTATTTTTTATATAATTTTGCAATATATATATATATATATATATATATATATATATATATATATATATATATATCGCTTAAATTTTCAATGGTTAATAAAATATTTCCTATTCATTCATCCATTCAAAGTAGGAATTAAACTTAAAATAATTTTTGTTATATTACTTGTTTTTGCACAAATAGCATGATTTAGTTTTCAGCAGCTACTTTAGGTACGAACTCTACCCAATTTTTCTTCCTTAAAAATTTAATATACTTTTATAATTCTGTTAAGAGAATATATTATTACAAAAAAAAATTTGTTTTTAACATAGTTTTGCATCATAAATAGACGAGTGTTTAAGTATTTTTGTTACATAAATGGTATCATGGTATTATAAGTTGCTTTAATCTAGTTTTTATTTTTTTATTTTACCTCTGAACAAAGTACCGGTGAAACGTTTCATTTTCTTTCAATATATTCTAAATTAGCGCCATTCTATAATACTTGGTAAATATTGTTCGCTTTGCGGTATACAAGATCTTTTTTGTTGCGAGAATTCACAGGCAACCTGTTCGTGCAAATTTACTATTTCGAGACTTCTTACTGTGGATATTTTAAAGAGAACAAAATATTCCAAGATTGAATCAATCACACATAGATGTCTCACTTTGATATTTCTGATTTTGCTGATGAAGATGCGCGATAGAAGAATTCCATCAGTGGGTTAAGAATAGAGATGTATGAGATACAGATGATGAAAAATACAGGATGCGTTTCTGAAGAGAATCTAATAATTGAAGTGATTGTAAGGGAGAAGACGGTTGTCGAACAAATTCTGGAAATAGAATTGGTGTTGATTTTATACCGAAAATAATTTTTTCTACTTTTGAAATTTTATTTAGAAATATTATTTGGCAAGACCTTTGAAGAAAATATTTTTATAGCATACAGTAATGCATATCATTACATGTAATGTTGTGCTAGCACATCACCCACTTTTCATCCATTGCCTTGCCATTTTGTCTGCCTTGCTTTTACAAATTTTTCATTAAAATCTTCTTATTTTTAAATAAATTGATAAGCTCTCTTTAATTGTTATTTTTAAATTTCATCTTAGTTTTTTTTCGCTTACTTTGGAGAATAGGAAATTCAAGTGACTCATAGGGTGATTTACAAAATTTGGTGATTTTTTGATTCGGTAATTATTTTTTTCCATGCGAAATTACTTTTGTTAACCCTAAAGTATTAAACTTTTTCGATAGCCCCTTCATAGTTTGGCATCCTATTTTAAATATATCCAAATGACTAGATCACCTATTAGCACCCTACAATTCATTTTACCTCGAATATGTATTTCATATATTTAAAAGTAATTATTTCCAAGAAACCTTTTACTTTATTTTAATGATCAGTAGTTGCTGAAAGATTTTCTAAACTTGAAAATAATTGAGGTATGTAGTTTACTGATTTTGATGTGCTTGAAATTATTAAACTGGATTACGTAATATCTTATAGATACAAAAATATATATTTTCAGTAAAAGTTATGAATATGTATATACCTAGTCACACGTACATACACATGAATATATGTGTACGTGTGTATGTGTTTTGTGTGTGAGTACTTGTTTGTGTGTACGTAATTTCTACAAGAGGTTTCATTATATTATTAACACAATTTAATTTTTCTTTATGAATTAACTATATTTTACAGATAAGTCATTCGGTTGAAATGGTGAAATAAAAATTCTGCAATTTTTTTCAACTGGCCATGAAAGTATTGTCCCACACAAGTAATAGAATGAATTTTAGACGCAAAATAAACCGAACTAACAACATTTAGCAATTAGGCTTTGATGAGCTCTAATGTGGATTGAAATGTCATGGCCTTACACAGGAAAATGGAATATTCTAGAATATTGCTATTCCAGGGGTTCTTGATAAAGGCAACGGATAATTAAATAAACTTGCAAGTCTTAAAAATTGTTTTCTTAGGGCAGAGTTCCTCAAACTTTCAATATTTGGGACCTAATATTCCACCATGGTTTTCATCGCGTCCCCAGCATACAATAAAAATCTATTGAATTCAATAATACTATACTTTAGCAGTAAAGCTACAATACGAGTTTAATTTCTCAAGTGCCACCTATTTATATATACAGTAGAAAGTCGTTTATCCGAATGATTTGGGACCGGACACCGTTCGGATTCGCGATTGTTCGGATATCCGAAAACCGAATGCGATCCTTGCAGTATATGAAATAGGGCTCTATGCCAATATTGAAAACCATCACATGAGGGAAACGTGCTTGAAGAAAAAGCAGGTGCAAAATGTCGCAATTTTACCTTTATTGTGGAAAATAATCACTTATTTTTCGCTGTACCTTTGTACACTTTTGTTTTTTAGCTGGGTGACATGGAGCATTATTGAGAATTAGTAAAACTTTGCCTGTTTTCCCTTCACGTTCACTAAGTTTATTTACTTTGGGAATGAAGTCTTTAGTACCATTCAGAAAAAAGGGCAGAGTTCATCCACGGGCTTTTTTGCGCCTTGTAAGGAGTAGGAAGGTATGAAATATTTTTGAAGCAATGAGGCTTCTTAGATTTGCCAATCATAAGCAATGGCAAACTGTGTGTTCCACTAGCGTTCGCACAAACCATGGCTGTAACAAACTGACCTAATATTCTGCGCAGATGTTTACCCAACTCACACGACTGAAATTCTCCAAATATCCCTCACCTTGGCTTTTTCTGTCACTTTTGGCCTCACGTGAAACAACTCTTGAGCATTGCACCGTTCGAAAACGTATTCCTATAGAGTACATGTAGTTGACCGGTCCGGTGGAGCTGGTCCGGATATTTTGTGCTCCAGATAATAAACATTCGGATAAACGACGCTCTACTGTATGTACGTTTCGCCCAGCCAAAGAGTTAATTAGATCGGACGTATATATATGTCTATTCGAAGTACGATCTTTTCTAAGAACTGCTATCCATAAAATTATTTCGAATGCTATAAAAGGACCTCGATAGTGTTTGCGAAAAATTTACTAATTTCAGAGGATTTGCTTACTTATTCCTTTTCTCCCTTATTACATCACATACGCGTGCCTACTTGGAAGACGGTGACAATGGCAAGTGTAACTTTTAATCGGCAGGGGGTAAAGGAATTAATTATAAACCGTACAAATTATCAAGACAAGTGTTACTGTTTGTTTATAATTTTATGTATGACAAGCCCATGATGTCACTGGAAGTTATCAAACTTGTTCTTAACTTAGTATTGTTAAACTATTTCTAAATTCATTGTGCAATGCTGACGCATTTATAAGTGTATTATATCAGTGTAAAAGCGTATTTTATTTTTAGCGCGCTTTTCACGTAGTGGAGCAAAAGAACTATTAGGACGCAAATTTCGTCTCGTATTTTGTCGTACCTTTTTCTCAGCCAATAAGCAACCAATTGACCTCGGGTTTTCGGCCTTTGGTAGCATTTGTGCCCTAGATCAGCCGAATCATATTTAAATTTTCCGATAGTTTTCCCGAATTTTCCTACAAATTTTCCTGAATTTCGCTAGTTTGCTTTTTTATAGTGCTGATACAGATTTGTGTCATTATTTCTTTTCAGCTCAATAGTAGTACACTTAGAGGAGTGGTACAGTACTACTTTCTGTTTGTAAAAAATTCATTAGTTGCATTATCGTAAAATACAACATGTGAAAAACGCGCTAAAATTACTTGGCCATGCCAATGATTGATATCTTGTTTATTACTTCAGAATGCATTGTTTATTTACGTTAAGTAAACTAATACTTTTTTAAATAATCTTTTTTTTTTCAAATTCTTAATATATTCCCGCACCCCATTTGGCAGAGTTATCTCTGGTGGGGGTGCTAAGTTTGAGAAAGACTGACCCTTTGAGCATTTTAAAATTTTTACAAAAATAGAATATATTATGTTAGATAATATTTAAATTTTGTTAAGAGAAAATTCTTATGTTTATATAAGTGACTGTCACAATAATGTAGGGAATTTTTTCAAACAAATAGGTCAAAGCAATTTTAACATAACAAAAAACATACAAATTAATTTCAATCAATTATCTGCATACTTTTTCAGCAATCCTTGTTAGTTTTCAAATACCCTGAAAAACTATTTTGAGTAAAACGCGTTTGAAAGTCGGCAAGACCCGCTGGAAATATCATCTAAGTCGTTATAAAACAATGATAACTCTTGAACTAATAAACAGAAAATTAAAAAAAGAAAAGTTTATTTTTACAAACCTACTGATTAAAAATTAAATATTAAGACATTTTTGTGAATCTGAGTAAATTCGTGGTTTGTACCTTGATATTAAAGCATATAATTCAATTTTAAGTGGTTTCTGGAGCAAACTTTTCACTTCATAAGATAATTCTAACAATATGTTTTATTTATGGTTGTATTTACTTTATCATTCCTTGACTTCCTAGCATAGTATTACTCAAACTATTGGGGGTACGAGCATATCGAAAAGTCGAAATCAAGAGATTTTTTAAAAAATTAAACCCCTGAGGAAGTAAGAAGGATAAAGTATTGAATGGAATCAAACAAAATACATTCTTATACTTAAAAAAAATTACACATTTATACACAGATAATACAATTATACTGCTCAGTGTATTTAATAATTAATTTTACAATACACAAAGTTAAGAACAATTTAATAACCTTGATAATTTGTACGGTTTAAAATTAAAATCGTATTTTAATTTTAGAGTCAAAGTATATTATAGAATCTAACGGATTGTTATTATATTGAGAGTGTGCTGAAAATTAAGACAATTAGGTCTCACACACTGAAGGTTTACAAAGAACCGTCCCATTAGATTGCAGATGCTATCCTTCTTATTGCTTTATATAGAGAGAGGCAATTGTTTATGATGGCTTCACTATGGCACTAAACAATCTATTTTGTATTTATTACGTTTTAAAACTAAGATCATTATCAACCAATTTTTATATGTATTATTTAGTCTATATAAGAAGTTTCTCAGTTTCTCTCTCTATAAATATCTAGCCTTTTTTAAAGAAATCTAAATAAATTTTATTTTTAAAAAAGCAAATCCTCAAAAAGTAGATTATAATGGAACATTTAAAATTTATTTAACTGTTTTGAGGCATGTCGTGACCCTATAATATCTTGGACTGGGTTCACATTGCCCGACATGCCTGGTGTGGAAGGAAACATATCACCAACGAAAGCCATAATTACAAATATTTATTTACAACACACAAATACAATCAACAAGTTACTCTATAAGTAAAAACCTTGGAGTGATTATTCAATTCCCTAGATTAATCCTGATACACAACTCTAACATTCAATTCTAATCTTTATATCTAATATTCCCACTAAATAATCTCAACTATCAGAATTGACAAAGGAGACGAACGTGGCTAACTTCAGGTCGATAGTAACAATAATCCCTTTGATTATTTCAATGATTAACAATATCAATTACTAACTATTACGTGCTAAGCTCGCTGGAGAGATCCGGGGTTTATACTTACTACGGTTTTGGCAATTCCTTCTACTTTCTTACTAAATCTAGACTTTATATAGTTGAATTCATTAGCATATCACTATCTCGTGTTTTTCCCGAGGAGGCTGTGAAATAGAATAATTGCTGGCCCCAAAGTTACCCAAGAGAGTTAATGAAAGATTGACGCGGATAGACCCGTCACAGCCCCCTCAAGAAAAAAACGGGATTTATAAAAGGGTCTCAATGGCCCGATATAAATTACGTTGAAAATTTTAAGTCTTAACTTATCTAGATATCTTACATTTTAGTTTAGCAATAACTTCTACAGAACAACACGCTAAAGAAATACTCAAAAACTACTATCTCAAACTTTATAAATCACTCCCAGATTTATAACTTTTACATTCATTATATAAGGTGTACCCCATTTGGGCGAGGACCAAGGAAAAACCTCCCACTGGAGGGTAAAACCCGGCCGTACACAACCCGCAAACTTAGATATTTTAAATACATATCCTGGTTATATAACTTTATCTTCTACACAAAATCTTCAAAACATCAGGGTCAGCCAACCTGAAATGAGAACTGGATCAGTGGACGTACAAAAAAATTTTTGAACACTTTATACGCACAATATTTAAAATTCCACACATATTTAAATTGTCAAATACTTTACAAATTTTATCTGGTTTCTAAAAATAAAACTCCCATTCCAATCGCGTAGCGCTGTTAGTGTTATGGTTAAATTCCTTTCTCTGCGCCGCGAACCCCAAAAACCAGATATATACTAATATACAATTCAACATGTTTATATATACACAATTATATACAATTTTCAAAATACTCAATATAAACAAACAATGCAATGAATTCTCGCACATTTAGCCAAGCCTTTGGATAAGTTTAACAAATGTAAACATACATATGGTTTTCACAATTTAGAATATATTGAAATATACAAAAGGTCATTTCACTCAACGCAGTGAGACTTTTGCATTCGACAACACTATTAACAAAACGAGACTTGCTTCTTGCAAAAATTCAACCGACTGCCTGTCAGTAAAAATATAAATGAAACGATACAACCTGGTTAATATTTTGCTCCTCTTCTTTCTTTAATGTCTCCTATATGCACCTCCAATGACGTGGACCTTCTGCTGGGTTGATTCCCTCTTTGCTCCTGGCAGTCTGGTCTATATTCTCGGCGACTCCTCAAGTTGTAGTGGTGACCTCGTCCTTCTTGATCTCCTCTACATGGGGTGAATCTTTCATGGCTTGCAAATGATCCTATTGGTGATCTTGATCTGGCTTTCCCATACCTTTCTCCATCGTCTTCAGAACTCCTGAAGTTGGACCTTTTCTGTTGGCGATTCCTTTCTGGAACTTGGCTACTGCAGTGATCGTCGATTCTTTAACGCTTCTTGAATTGCACATTCGACGAGATGGAGGACGGGAGTCTTCGCTTGTAGACTTCTTTTTCAATATTTGCTCTTTTACTCCACGGCACTTGTGTAGGGGATTCTGTTCTCCTCTTGCCTCTTCTGGAGTGCCGAGTTTTCCCGATTTTTTTCTGGCTCGGCTGTGATATCGAGTCAGTTAAAGTCCTCTTGCACCGACCCTTAGTCAGCTCGTGTCCGCTCCTTTTTGTCTCTCTAAGATTTTTATTTCCTACTCTACCATTTTCTTTTCCCTCCTGTCTTCTACCAGACCCATTACTTTTAGAACCTTGTGACCTATCTAACCCATATCTACCATCTTCAAAACTACTCGACTGATACTCGGATCCACCACTAATTGAAGAATCTACCTCCACTAAACCTTCATCACTTTTTCTCTGATGGTAAATTCGAACCTGATCTATATTAACTGTAGTTTTTTTCCTGCCTTCCAAATTACAACGTTGTTTTTAACATTCACTACTCTAAAAGGACCCTCAAATTTAGGGCAAAACTTCTCAACCACCTTTTTACTGGCTGAACTAATAGGGTGAGTTTCTACCAACACTAAATCATCCACCTTAATGTTAATTTTGCGTCTCCTTTTATTGTAATATTTCGCCCACTTTTCTTGCTTTTTCATTGTATTTTGCCTAGCTTCCTCAAACACCTTTTCCATATTCTGAACCACTAATTCTGTGCCATCTGTGACCATCACAAGTTTTTGAAATGGGGTAATAATTTTTCTGCCCAAAAATAATTCTGCTGGGGTTTTTCCCGTCGTTTCATGCACTGCCGTTCTTAGTGCGTATGCGAATTCATTTAAAAACCTATCCCAGGATTCATGATTATAATTTACAAAAGAAGCAATCATTTGTAGTAAATCGCGATTAACACGTTCCGTTCGATTTGATTGAGGTCGATACACTACTGTTTTGACATGCTTTATATCTAATCTCTCGCTTAAATGTTCAAAAACTTCGGATACAAATTGGGGACCATTGTGGCTAATAATTTTTACTGGAGCTCCATATCGCGAAATATAATTTTCGAACAGGGCATTGGCGATTAATTTTGCGGACGCTTTACTTCTAACCACTTAGTGAAATGATACTTTATTACACAAATATATCGATATGTTTGGGGTTTCGATGCTGGGTAGGCGCCTAATAAATCTAATGAAACTATTTCGTTCGGATAACTAGTTACAATCTGTATTAAATGACCGGCCGGTAACACGTTCTTAGTTATATTTTTGGCAGGTTTTACATGTCAAAACATAATCGTGTATCGACTTACGCATGCATGGCCAATAACATGCATCCTTCACGCGTAAGTAAGTTTTCCGTATTCCAAGATGTCCAGCCATAGGCTTATCATGAAATTCGTGCATTATCGCACCTCGCATCGATTTTGTAATATATATTCTCAATTCTCCTAGAGAGGATGCGTATTTCGCATAAAATAACAATCCCTCTATAAGTTTGAAATCCTGGGACCAGTTCCCACAGACCCCCGCATTAACTGAACTGTCATCAGGGTTTTGCAAGTAGCGATATATATGACCAAGCTCGGGGTCCTGCTTTTGTTCAGCTATCAATTGTTCCCTTGACGAAAGTACCAAATCTCTAATTACTGCACAAGTTATATTGCTACCTTCAAAATTTTCCACGATTTTTGTATTTAAAAGATCAATTTTTAAATTCCCCTCATCGATTTTTAATTCTTCGATTTGCGAATCCGGAATCGCTAAAGACTTTTTCTCGAAATTCATAGTAATCTTTGCGTTTCTTATAAAATCGACGCCTAAAATGCATGGATATTAGAGATCTGCCAATATGTGAAAATCCTACTTTTTTGTGAATTCTCCGATTCGAATTTCTAATTCAACTGTTCCTACATTGTTGCAACAGGCGCCCTGAGCCGTTATAACTTTTGCATTTGATTTTTTTATTGGCTTACAAGAAAAATATGCCCTATATGTTTCTTCAGAGATGAACGACTTCTCGGCTCCAGTATCCCATAATGCCTTAGTGAAGATATCGTTCACTAAAATTGGCACATACTGGAGTTCGACAGGGGACATCCTTAAAGCAGAAACCCTTATAGAAGGTTTCTCATCAACATGCGATCGATCTTTATTTCAAACGCTTAAAAAGTTTAAATTTTTATGACTACCCCTATTCCATCTATTATTCAACCCCCGTTCAAAATTATCACTCGAACCTCTATTTCTATATTGATCTCTTCTATCACGACTTTCGAATCCACGCTCATTCCTATCCATACGGTTCCTGTCCTCGAACCCTTGATTACCATAGTTCCCCTGAGGTCTCGTCCCATAGGAAGTTCTATAACCTTGCTTCCTATCATTTTGACGTTCAACTACCCCAGTATCTCTCCAATTTCTATTAGTACGACCCTCGTTAGACCTCCTATTCACATCATAAGCTTGTCTTCCACTATTATTATTGCTCGAACCCGGATTGTGTCTCCTCAAATATCTGTCCTCATACTTGGATATCATCTGAAGAAACAGCAATTGAGTAGTTGGATTTCTAATCTCAATATACTCCATTAATTGTGGTTCCAAACGAGCTACAACATGTTAAATTAAACTCTCATCAGACATATTTAATCCCAAATTTTTATGTATTTTAAGAATCTCGTAAATAAAGTCTGACGGATCCTGACCGTGATACGACGAATAGAACTCGACTTGCAATTCAGTCTTATTCCTAACCGCTGGGAAATATGCCGTCAAAGCTTCTTTCAATTGCGCGAAATCGGTAGCAGTTCCTTTCACTATGGAAGATCCAAATATATCAGACCAGTCTAAAGCTCGACCTCGGAGACGCCCTTTAAGATAATAATATGCCAAATTATTAGGTATCTCGTAAAACTTAACATTACTGTCAATATATTCGAGGAAATCATCAATATTTTCAACACCAGAAAAAAAATATCAGGCAAGAGCCTAAAATTGGATCCGACTCCCATCTCGGGGTTAATGGAGAAATGTCCGGAGGACAAACTAGTTGGGTGCCATTGTCGTGACCCTATCCTATCTTGGACTGGGTTCACATTGCCCGACATGGAAGGAAACATATCACCAACGAAAGCCATAATTACAAATATTTATTTACAACACACAAATACAATTAACAAGTTACTCTATAAGTAGAAACCTTGGAGTGATTATTCAATTCCCCAGATTAATGCTGATACACAACTCTAACATTCAATTCTAACCTTTAAATCCAATATTCCCACTAAATAATCTCAACTATCAGAATTGACAAAGGAGACGAACGTGGCTAACTTCAGGTCGATACTAACAATAATCCCTTTGATTATTTCAATGATTAACAATATCAATTACTAACTAATACGTGCTAAGCTCGCTGGAGAGATCCGGAGTTTATACTTACTACGGTTTTGGCAATTCCTTCTTACTAAATCTAGACTTTATATAGTTGAATTCATTAGCATATCACTATCTCGTGTTTTTCCCGAGGAGGCTGTGAAATAGAATAATTGCTGGCCCCAAAGTTACCCAAGAGGGTTAAAGAAAGATTGACGCGGATAGACCCGTCACAGGCATATAGTAAATTTTACAGAAATTCCATGGTGTTATTACGATAAACCAAATATACATAAATATATTAGAAGCTAATTAAAAGATAAACTAAGAACCTTACTTAATTGTTTTGTTTCTTAAAAATAATTTTTATCCTTTGAAGTCGCATTTCTTAATTGAAAACTGTTACGATAAAAAATAACAGCATTTTATCATTTCATTACACTGCTATAAATAAATGCATTGTCTATCCAAAAATGTGTTAAATATGCACAATTTTTGATTCTGCACGATATCGTTCCTAAAATGTATTTTATTTATGTTCTGTTTTAAAATTCAAAATTTGTCTCAATTTATTTAAATCACGTAATAAATCGTGATGTAATTGAATAGTATGTAGCAAAGTAATTCAATGACATATTCTGGACATGTTTTTTCAGACATACTTTATGTTAAAAGCCTCAATTATATTTTAGTTTATTATTTCAACCTTTTATGCAATTAAAAAAACATTTCACTCACATGTCTTCGAAAAATTTTTCTTTTGTTAACTCTCCTTACATTCAGATTCAAGTTTGGCTGTCTGCACATAAATAAAATTCAAAGGTTATTTAATCCTTTCATTACTGAATTCATACCATAATCCTTTTGTCATTAAATAAACTCAAACTCATTCTATAATTGAGAGATTTTAGAAAATCATATAATACTTTTAAAAACCTCTCTCCTTTTTAATTTTTTTATCTCTGTTTACTATTAAAGGAATTTGCTTGCGCAAAAAGGGAAAAGTTACAATAGAGATTTTCTGCGATAGAATACTGAGCGATCTAAGACAAACATCTAGGGATTTGACTTAGGGGAGCATTTAGAAAAAGCGAAATATTTTTTCTACTTCTCTCATGCTTGCTATTGGACTAAACTGTCCCCAGGTACTTGTTAGTTGAGGGATTAGAGTTACATATGGTAAAGACAATTGCGTAAAGAAATGTTTCAATTTTTATTTTTCTTTGTAGTTATTGTATAATGTAGAAGTTTTTTTGATCGCGAATAAAATTTGTAACATACATTTTACATTATTATTATTTTTGTGAAAATGTTACCGATCAATGTCCCACTTATGTATGCGATCGTTGTATTTCTGAGTAGTTATGTCAACGTACAGTATTTTTGCAATCATTTTCCAAATATTAGCTGTAAACCTAATACTCATTATAACTTTCTTCACCACCCGTCCATACATTAACAATGTTTTGAATTCAATAATGCTATACTTTAACGCTAAAGCTACAATGCGACATTATCCTCTTAAATCCCACCTACGTATATAAACGTCCCACTCAAAGCAGAGTTAATTTCCCCGGACGTATATACACATTTTTCCAAGTACAATATTTTCTAATGCATCCGTAAAATTATTCTGAAGGCTTTGGAATGCAATGAAAGAAACTTGACAGTGTTTGCGAAGAATTTACATATTTCAGGGGATTTGCTTATGTATTCCTTTTCTTCCATCCCCCCAATACATCATATACGCTTGCCTACGTGGGAAACGGTGGCACTCGGGATTGAATCGACAGTTAAGAGACTAACTATAAACCGTACAAATTATCAAGATAAGTGTTAATTTTTGAATGTAATTTTATATATTACAAGCCCATGGGAATGGACTGGTAATCATTATACTTTTCCTTGGTAATAGCAGCTGATCAACTTGTAATTATTGTTCTTAACTTAGTATAGTTATGTATTAATTATAAAATGTATTGTGCATTACTGATACATTTATAAGTGTATTATATCAGTGTAAAATGTACATTTTATTTTTTTATTATGTCAAAATGTATTTTGTTTGATTACATTCAGTAAAGTAATACTTTTTTAAAATAACCTTTTATCTTAGACTATTCAATATGCTCGCGCCTACCTCGCGGAATTATAAAGCATTCCTAGGGAGTCCTCCCCACAGTTTGAGAAATGCTGCAGTAAATAATATTTCTAACTATTGAAAATTTTGTGCTTTAAGTCTTTCATTAAAGTAAATATAGTATTCTTAATCATTATTTCCTATAATTCATCATATTTTTACTAATTATTACAGTCAGTGTTTCCATTTCTTTTGAAAAACACTGAGAAGGATGATTTTATAATACGGGTAGAATTAGCATCAAGTGTTAGAATTTATTTTCATTAACTGTAAAAAATACTGTAATAATCCTGTCTATCGAAGCTGCTGTCATTAATACGTCTAATATAATGTTGAATCTTTCAAAACAGACATCATGATTTTCACAAATATAAATACAATGAATTTTTGCCATCGATCATGAATAGTAAGTGAGTGAGTGAATAGTGACGTCGTCCTATTCAGCTATGCATTGACTATTGGTGATGGTCCTCGTAAATTTTAACCATGGTCATGTGACGAGGCTGACACCTGATCTGCAACACCTACACTCTCCTAACTTCCACTCCAAACCAAAGAGAGTACGTTTGATCCCTGATAGATTTAAAGTGCATCAGTAACTCTACACGGTGGGGCTTCAGTGGAAACATATTGATCATAAAAGTATGTTTATGTGTTTCACTAGCATATTATGCAGTAAATTTTTTTTTATCGGTGAGTCTAATGTTCGGGATGGAACCATTTAATTTTTGCATGTTATGGCCCATTATTTTCTTGCAAGCATTTTACTAACTTTTTAATGTATGCTTATGGTTAGAAAACGTTTTTTAAGCAGCATATATATATATGTGTGTTTTACATCACATTTCATTGAAAATAAATTATCCAAATTTTTTAACAAAGACGATTTCTTTCAGGTTAATACAAGACGAAAATATATTTAGGTATTTGCGCTGGAAATTAAGCTGGCAAACAGACCCATGGCAATGGTGGAACTTAAAGAGGTGTCAACATTACAGACATCAACATCTCTGATGTATCAAATATGTGGTTGATACATCCACATCTTGTTTGGAAATATTGTCTTCGTTGCTCCTTGAAATTAAACTTGTTCTGCAACCTGCATTTACGAAAAAAATGTTGAACCATGGATGGATACTAATGGATACTACTATGCTGACATCGTCAGAAAATATTACCACGCTAAAAAAAGTGGCAGCATCAAAGGCACGAAATGGAGCTTGGACAAGGTCAAGGACAGCAACAAAAATGGTACGTGTATCGCCATGAAAATCAAGATTCGAAAAACTAACAAAAAAGTAACAAGCTGCATCAACATCAGCTGAGGGCGGATAATAGACTGAACTGTAGAAAAGACTATCTAGTCCAGTTCAACCGGCCAAAGGGTTTCAATTCCAATGAATACAAGAAGCGATGCATTTGATTCGTTTTTAACGTTTTGCTGTCCATGCAACTAGGCGCAACACCCATATAGACTCAAAAATGTTACGCGAGAAATTACGTTATTTAGACTTCATTTTCTCACATTTCTAAAGATTTTAATGAACAGTCTTAACCTGCATGCAAACAAAAAGTTTAACTCAAAATTATCACTTCAAAAAATTTGCTATATTTTTTAACACTTAAAGAAATTGATAACACTAATAATAAATATTATTTAAATGAACCTTTTCTTCCCTACAACATACCAATTCCTCAAAATATTAAGTCATCTAGAAGAGACCTCAGAAAATTACACAACTCAGCTCCAAATTGCACACATCTCGGCCTCAGGGAAATCTATGCATTTTAATCATAAATTTAATTATTGAAAACACAGATCATTAGAAAGAAGTTTGCGAAAAAAGAAAGATCTTGTTCCATATTCAAAGTTCACTACAAAACTTGAGAAAACTAGACAAGTACAAAATAAAAATATGAAAACTAAAGTTAAACAACCGTAAATTATCTTATACTTAACTATAATATTACACTTTCAGCAAAAATTAATATTTTTAGTACTTTAATACAATTAAAAAGATTTGCATTTAAAGTAAAATTCGAAGAAAACTGAAAATCACAAATATACATATATATATTAACTTATACAAAAATATTCTGAAACATCTCATCAAAATAATAAGTTAAAAGTAATATCAAGTCAATTCATACTTCAGCCCACAAAGAAACATTTTATTTTAGTTAATTTTAATTAATAGTTACAATTAATATAAACATGCATACACATATGACAGAATCACAAAATTAAGTGACAAAACAGAAAACGATTTCCCTTGCAGGTTTCCATTTTCCTTTCTATGTATGGTGTTGGACTCTTTATTTTGTTTGCTTATGTTTTTCTCATTCATTAAATTTAATTATTCTTGAAAAATAGTATAGTAAAAAAAATACATCACATTTTCCGGAATTAGGCCAATGAAGGTGGGATTCGAACCCACAACTTCTGGATTAAAAATCGAACGCGCTATCCATTGCGATACAGGGACATAGCAAACAACTTTCCTTTCTATATGTTGTTGGACTATTATTTTTGTTTGTTGCTATTTATTATTTTTTTTAATTTAATAAATGAATTAATATTTTAAAAACTGTATTAACATCAAGTGTCATCCATTACAAGCTTAAAAAATATATTTATACTTGAATAGAATACAGGAAAGGATTTTATAACAGATTGAAAATTTGAACAACATGTATATATTACTAGTGTTTAAACTACTAGTTATATACTCGTGTTTCCAATTTTTTTTATAAAAAGATGAACTGCGAAAAAAGAATGCATAGAACCATTTTAATATTGCATCATTATTTGTATTCATTGAAGAGAAAGTTTTCTGCAGTTTTCTCGGTGTAAAATATTATTATTTTAACATATTATTTTTGCCACATCTAATAAAAAATTATAATAAATAATGTTGCTCAATGTAAAAATATAAAAATTGCTTAAAATATTTTTAAAGTATATTAATATGGAAAAAGATAACTTTGAAGTCACAAAAATACAAAAGTAAAAGCTAATGTTTCCTATATGATGTTAACGCCACTTTTGAGTAAAAATATTTAAAACATAAAAATGTATCAAATGTTTATTTTTTAATTTTATTTTAAATACATTTTAACACAATCAATTCATTGGAATTGTGTTGAATTCTCTTATTTTATGAATGTGTGTAAGCTTCTTTTAAAACATTAATTTATTCTCTGAGTTTTCATTTCTGTTCTGTGTCTGTTGAAGGCTGTAGATGCAAATAATGATGTTCAATTGCAGACTTCCTGTTGTAATTCAGTTTTTAGAAAACATATATATTTATCAAAAGAATCATGAACGTGTGGAGCAACACTGTAAGGAGTTGGGAATCGAGTATACTTGAACATTATTCATAATTATGATTTACTCCATTGAACAAAATCTTTACAAAACAGATGACCATTCATTAAACTAAAAATAGTTCTTTAATAATTTGATTGCCTTCATTTTTTTTTCTTTTTCACTTAACTGATTCGATGTTCGAAGGTGCAAAATACCGCAACATATTTTCATTGTCCTTTACAATACAATACCAGACATTCTTTATTGCAGTATTGAAATGCATTTCTGTTTATTCTTTGTTTGCTTTTTTATAGAAATAACACGCAATGCAGCGGTATTCTGCGTATTCTAAAAACAAAAACTGGAGTCAAAGTCATAATTTTGTTATTTCAAACATATTGTGATTATCTCTTTTTTTTATTCAGGTACGCAGAATGATTCTTTGTTGTGTCCAGGTTTCAATCGTTCACTTTTCTCTAAGCCAGAATTTAAAACTAAGGCACTAAAAGAGAATCGCTATTCTTTTTTTTTTATAATTGATTTTTGGATGTTTTAATCACATTTCTTTCGTAATATGTTGATGAATTCAAAACTCTCAGCAGTAAAATAGGCTGTAATATCAAATTTCTAACTACTTTGTGGGGTACTTATTCGAAGACAGAACTCGCAACGCTCGGGTCCGCAGCCACATAACATAACCACTAGACTAAAAAGATCTCTCCAATGCGGAAGCATATAATGGTTGATACAGACATTGCCACAACATTCAATGATGCTTTGAAGAGGAACTTGAAGGATTTGCTCCAGTGTATATTTGATATATTTGTTACATTTCATTTCATTTCATATCTGAAAGAATCGATTTTGGTGCAAATGACGATAATGAGTATTAATCGATAATGAGAACTAAATATTGATTTTGATTCAACTCCAACAATCATGTTGTAAACATCATTTGTCTCTCTCTCCTCAGTAAAAGTTCTTCCCTTTTTCGTTTCTTTACATGACTCCGTTCTTCTTCTCCGTAGTAAAGACATCTCAATGAGAGTAACCGATTGCCCAGATTCTTATATTCATAACTTCATATTTGAGGTCAAGTCCTGGTACGCTTCTTATGTTACTCTTAAATGCTCTTGTTAACATTATTTGTAATTCTCATTTTCAGTGTGGTGCGGATATGCTGTTGTAGCTGTTGAATTGTTTCTCGGCCCACCTCCCTCCCGCAATGCCACAACAGATGAAGTTTCTGCCAATTGTTTGGGTGCTAATCATCGCTGCCATACCTGAAAAATAAGGAATCATTAGTTATGAGCAAAAATAATTTTAAATGTACCCAAAAGTATAAAAATTAAATAACCTAAAATTTTTAGTAAAAAAATTTAAATTTTAAATCAGTAGTTCCCAAAATTTTGTAACCCATGGATCCTTTTCTTTAGTCAAAACTTCTCCATGTACCCCACATAAAAAAGCTATATAAATACATAGTAAAATTTAAAAATGAAAAAAAAAACATTTTGCTGCAGAATTATTTATTGAAATAATAAATTTTGTTTAAAATAAAATAAAATAAATATTAATGTCTCGCATAAACTTGATGATATGACATGAGGGTATTTTGTCCGTAGTAATGTTTGTGAGAATTAAACACGAAAATCCCCACGATCAATAGTTTTTTTATTGGGGAGGGGAAGTGATGTTGCT
>BMAO01009316.1:0-21003 GCA_019973975.1 Trichonephila clavata
ACCTGAATTATATTAACTCTCTGTAAAAAATAATTCGCAGAAAAAATTTCATCTAAAAGAGCCAGATTTTTGTAAAATTGTCTGACTAATTTTCACGGGTGAGTTTTTACAATGCAATGAAAAATGCCTAGAAAGAATACTTCAAAAAGTAAACACCTAAAAATGTAACAAGTGAAAAGTGATACGTGTTTTAAAATATGTAAGTTACGTATTTCCGTATTATCTTAAAAATTAAAAAAAAAATTTTAAGGATTTCTTTTTAGTTGCTACTAATTTATTACCCAAGGATTGGCTATTTAATAACCTTCAAATTTTTAAAATTTTGATATCTTTTTAAAGAGAAATTTTCTAAATTTTGCTTTCAAACATTGAATTCTATTACTTTTCATTTAATTACTTTTTTTAAATGAAAAATAGATCAGTATGTAAAGACGAATTTCTCGATTTGTATTTTGTGTATTTCCAATACAGTGAGAAATTTTAAAATTTTTTTCTGAGTTAAGATTTTTATTGTGTAAGTTGCTGCAATATTTACATTTTATACTTGATGTTTAATTTTTTTAAACTCTAATATACCTATATGTTTTCGAAATTTTACTTTTGTCTAACTTTCACATAAAGTTTCAAATTATTCAAAGCATGCTTTATAATATAGTCCTGAACGATTTCAAAATAAAGTAAATTTAACAAAAATAAAATAATTTGTACAATATAAGGGATTTTCTTCTGTGAAGGAATTTACAGTGATGTATTTTTATTATTATTATTTTCCTCGTTGACCTGACGACTGTAGTTTGACCAAATGACAGACTTGTTATACTTTGAAATTTATATCTATTTTTGAATTGAAAAAAGAAATAGTGATTTTGAAGAAACAATGCTTGTGTACGAACTTCTAACATTCTTTATGCCATACGAACGTTGCCCCTCAGCCACAATGCATAATGGATTATTGGAGAATAAAAGCAATTAGTTAATATAGACAATTTTATAAAATTAAAATATTTTTAAAATTTCTAGATTTTATTGCTCTATATCAAAATCAGTTATTTGAAAATATTTATTTAATGTTTTGTTAATATAAAATTATTTAATAATTGAAATTCATTTTATTAAATTTTTTAACGAAAAGAATCAGTGGCACACAGAATTTTGGTGTTTGGGGTTTCCAACATAAAGGGTTACAAAAAGCTCATTATATACAGGTGCCTTGATACTAATTCAAGTCTAATTCAGATAACCACACCTATATATAAACCATATGGTTCAAATATATCAACAGAAAATAAGATAGATTAGTATTATGGCGAAAAAATACAATATTGAATAAGAAGTAATTCTCTTAAAATTTCCAATTTACTTAATTGATTTTCATCATGATTTTAAAAAAGTGGTATTTCTCTGAAACGCATCATATATTTTTTCTTAGGAATTTTTAATGTGTGAACTGAAATGCATGATTAACAAAAATTTAAAATCAGCTAACATAACTAAATTTTTTATTTGTACAACATGAGAGAGTAATACTTCAAAATAATTATATATATAAAGAAAAAGGAGCTTAACTCTCTCATACAACAACTACAAAAATTTTGGGGAAACTAGGATCGAAATTACAAAGTCGATTAGTTTTCATTGTAATATTTTCAAGAATTCAAAACTTTAAAAGTAATCCATAACAGTTCTGTATAGTAAAATGTGTGTGTGTAATATTCTTATATATATATATATATATATATATATATATATATATATATATATTATATAACACTTAGACTCATAAGTTTGTGCAATTAAAGTTGATGAGCTGGAACATTCCTCTCCTAACTTCCCCACCACACCAATGGAAGAATGTCTGAGCCACGACAAATTAAACGCACAACAGCCCCTTCCACATGACTGGTCTTCAGCAGTACTAGACTCAAACTCATGACAAGTCAACCAAGCATATAATTATTTAAGGTATCCGAACACGTTCGGGATACTTTTTAACAATATAGCATACTAAAACATTATAAATCCTCTTTTAGGACCCAATAGAAATAAATATTTTAATTTCACTATCAAAATTTAAAATAAGTTATTTGTGAATTTTACAAAAATCACAATTATAAGTGAAATTTTAGCAATATTTTGAAAAACTTCAAAGCAGTTAGAGAAAAAAGCAATAAACATATATTAGTAAGAATATTACTAAGACAAATAAGATGCGTTTATCTAGAAAATGTACTAAAATTTTAATTTTTTATTAAAATTTGAACATTTTAGAGCTGATTGAGTAAACATTATAAGAAATGTTACATTTTCTATGAGACCATTATTTAAATAACAAGCCATAACTCAAAAAGTATTCATACAATAAGAAATATTTTAGTACATTCTCTAGAAAATAACATAAATATCGGGTTCAAAAGTTTTATAGAATAACATTCGTAATATTTGAGTTATCAGACTCGTCATGATAGATTTTGAGCAATTTAATAAATGCCCACTTCCGGTAGATCAAAAACCCACTTCCAGTTTTTCTAAATTTATAAAATCGATTGCAAATTATCCTCTAGGTAGTGAAGAAACAAAACAAAGTATGTTTCGTAAAATCAAAAGATAGCTCTATTCAATAAAATAAAAAAAACAAAAATATGTGTCTTGACTGAATTTGGTCATTTTCAACGTGTTCGGATACCTTAAATAACAGTATTTCAGGCTTCCATCCCTTCAGTGGGTCGATAAATGAGCACCAAGCTGGGTTGGGAACTAAATACTGGGGGTTTTTTGTGTCACACTGACTACTTGATCGAAACATCTGCCCATGCACCCCAGCCCCAAGGTCATGAATACTCATGAGATGGGCACAGTAGGCCTTGGTCCTCATGGTCTGTTTCGCCACTAAATTAAGTTAAATTACTGTGTTCTTTAGAAATATTTATTAAACCACTAAACACCAGACTGTCCTGTATAGAAGATTGTTCTGGATAAATTCCCTATATCTAAATAATTGTGAAATCATTATTTTTACAAATTTTGTTTTGTTTTTTGATTTTATACGTAATATTCCATTTATATATATATATATATATATAATTTCTTAACTCATTTTTCTTTTTCTATCAATCTATATCTAACATTCATAACATCTCCAAAAAGTAAGTAACATTTTTATACCCAATTTATTTTTAAATTTATATCAGGAATTTTTTTTTGAGTGAAAGTAAATGCGAGTTTTACTGAATGCAGAAATGCAACGAATGTTATCCATAAACAATGAAGAACTCTTTCTATTCTCTGGTCAGTATTTTTTCTAAGATTGTGGATTGCACAGAAAATACAGATAAATGCAGAATTTATTGAAATCTAAACACCATTCTATAATGTAGAGGAAGTGTATTTGTGAGAGCACGACATTTCACAGATAGACCGCACTGGTTAAAATGGCCGAATATCGTAAAAATGCTGTTTTGAAGCACTGCCCTTCAATTACTTTTTCAGCTGAGGGAAACAGGAATGTGGACACAACTTTGAAAGAATGTGGTATGTCTCGATTTTGAAAGCATCGTTGCTGTTTGGGTAACAATAGTTTTGTGCACACAAAACCAGTATCTCCCTCCCTCCTTCTCCCTATGTTTCGTGGCCGCGGTAGCCTAGTGGCAGATGTACCGGACTCGTGGTCGGCGTGTCATGAGTTCCAGCCTAGACCAGCTGAAGACCCAACGTGGGGACGAGCGATGCACTTAAAATCTGTCGAGATCTCAAACGTCCTTCCGTCGGTTGTCTATTTAGGAGAAGGGGGTTGCCAGCTGAGGTGTCGTCCTCGTCACTTGACCATGGTTAAAAATTACAAGGTCCGTCGCCAAAATCCCTCGTGTATATAGCTGAACAGTACGACGTTAATGTTCTTTCACTCTTTCTCCTTTGCTTGGCGTCCGGTTGCTTCTTCCATTTAGAAAAAGGAAATAAATCGAAAAGTGTTGAAATGACCCAAATTGAGTAATCTAAACGTAAAAACAAATACTATGTTTATTTGAATCTGAAGGCCGCTTCCACGTTGTTCAATACTTGCAAACTCAAACATTCGAAAGGATTTAATTGTTTTCCTCCAAAATATTCAGGAAGTTTTTCACTCTCAACTATTTAAAAATAAATACAAAGGGAGCATACATGTACTCGTAATGTGAAACATCTCCCTGCAAGTTCGTTTCATCCAAAAACAACAGGATTCGAAGTAGAGAAATGTGATTCTGATTTTCACTCAATATATGAAGTTTGTTTCCTAAACAAATGAGTTAAAATGATAGCAGGATGAATAAAAGCGGATACACACAGTGGATACTTTGTTGTAGAAGACTATTTAAGCCATTTCCTTGACTCATTTGTAAATCGAACAGTTGCAACACAAATTTTGATGGTATAGTCTTAAAACAGGAGAATCTAAGTAGTGAATTGACCAAGGCGTAGTCCTAAAACATCGCTTTCTGTTCCCTGTTTCTTACAATGGGGTTTAGCTAGTATTTTCCTTTACAAAAAGGGTATAAGAAATACGGGATAAATCGTTTTCACTAAAATTAAAAGGCTTTCAAATACAATGGAATGTTTTTGAATCATCATTTTCATGTTTACAAAATTGAGGGACGTTTACAGCAACCAAATAACAACTGATTGCCAAGGTCATCATTTCATTCTTGTTCCTTTCAGACAAGGGACCCATTCATCCCCTCCCCCCCCCCCCACATTTTCGTGTGTTCTCAGTATATATATATGAGGTTCCAAAAATTTTTTGTCTAATAGACACCTTGCCATGTTTTTCAATTTGAGGCAGACACCTGCTTAATAAACATTGAATTTTTGCAAATATATCAACTTAAATGCCTTTTTGACAGTTGGTTCTATTACTCCAACTTTAAAAGTGCTAAATTTCTAACTGTAATCAAGTATAGTGTTTAAAATTTAAAAAAGCACATGTTAATTAAATTAAAAGTTGTTTAATAAATAAAACTGTTAAATAAAATAACTAAACAGCAAACAAATGATTTTAATGGGAGGGATGAATTTCTAGCTCTATACAATATCAAATTTTCAACATTTGGAATCAATCTTGACTGGTTTAACCTTAAATCTCGTCTTTTAATAGTGTCCTTTTTTTTTTTTTTTTTTTTGCTTTGGATATTGGCAACTGCACTGAAACTTCTTCACACTAAGAAAAGCAATGAAAAACTTTTTCACGATGTTCCATAAATCGGTACAAATAACAGGTTTGACTTTTTAAAGGCAAAATTGCTGACATCCATTTTTAAATTTTACGATCTTCGTTAGTGCTTATTATGATCTGTTCCTATTTTAATGTGAGATTTTGGTTTCAATATGACCATATGATCTCATTGACTACTGTAGTATTTCTATAGTCAAAGCCTCCGCAAATATTGTTTTACAATCTGATTAAAAAACATTTAAATGTTGAACTTAGGTTAAAACGTTCTGACAGATTGTCTGTGACAAATTTAGGAAATTCTGGACCTCCAGTATTATACTTCTTTTGCTTAACTCAGGAAAGAAAAGCTAAAATTATTCTTATTTTAATAAAATTTATGCTGTCTCCTTGTAAATGCAGACACAAATTAACCTTTAGTAAATAAATCTGTTAATTAGATAAAATTTGATTTCCACTTGATAAAATTTTCTTTTAAAATTAAAGCCACGAGATAGTTTAATCAGAACCACTATCATAGACTTCACCTCATGGACCCCCAAATTATTTTTTAGTTTACGTGAGCCCCTTGCAGATCTTCATAGACCCCTAGTAGTCTATACAGATCACTTTGGGAATCACTGGTATATACGTTCCTTTTCTCTCTTTAATATCTTTCCCTAATTTCTAGAATAAATAGTTTTGCAGTTAAAATAGTATATATCCACAATATAAATGAATTATTTTGTTAAAAATTATCTAAAAAAGAATTATTAATTTGTAATGTATTTTGATAGGAACGTGAACTTTCAAAAGTTGTGGAGCTCATCTTCTCAATAATTACTATCAAGCGCAAATAAAATAAAGTCTGATTTAAAATATTTCAATATTAGGATTTTACGAGTAAAAAGAATTTTAAACTATTTTTATATATATTAAACTTTATATAATTTATTGGAACTTAGATAATATACATTGATAATATATTGACATTATAATACATTGACTTAGTAATACCTATGATAATACATTGACTTAGTAATACCTATGATAATACATTGACTTAGATAATACCTGTATTAGTGTAGTCGACTCTCCATAATTTGGAGGGACCAATGAAAAACTTAGAATTATCAAGAGGGCAGAAAAAATCCCCAAAATACATGAAGATAAGTTTTTTTTCTAACACATTTAAATTTGTAGCTATGTAATAAATCAGCAATTGTGTACATACGTAGAAAATTATTTTAAAGTATTTTTAAAAAGAGTATATTATGCAGTATAAATATTTTAAAGTAGTTAAAGACCTATATTAAAAGAATACATTCCATACATTCATACACAATCCTACACATCTGTTCTGAACAATAGCCGACCATTCTTTCTGAACACATGTATCGCAAGGCAAAGTGTTAACCGAAAGAAATGGACGGCTGATAACAGGTGTGGTTGGTCTATTGTCTACTTAAAGGAATGAAAATAATAAAACTATCTTTTCGTCGGAAAACACTAAGAAGGGGTAGCAGACACATGGTCTTTAAAACATGTGCGTTACAGGGGACACGTAGAGACAACCCGACGCAAAACATGTAACCTATAACTTGTTTATTACAGGACTGCACATGATAGTGAGTGTTTGAATTGTTGAGAGTTTTATAAGATAACTTCAAATTATAGCGTGTTATAGTCTGGCCAGCCACAGCTTATACTTCGAAATATTGAATGTACCAAAACGCATTGTTTTAGTTCGAGATATCCAGACTTTTTCTAACGACTTCAAATTATAGAGAGAGTCGACTATATTTATTTAAAGACGGAGATTTAATATAATCTATTCATGTATCAAAATTTATTTGCTGCGCGGATAAAATAAATAAAATTTTAAGGTAGTTTTAAGTTTTATTATTCAGCAATTATTTTGAAACCTCGATAGTAATGGGTCGAGTAATAATTTTTATTTAAGTAACAGTGTATTTAAGAAATATTTATTAAACCAATAAACACAAGACCATCCTAAATAGGTAATTGCTCTTGATGAATTCTATCTAGAAACAATTTATTGAAATTGAGTAAGCCTTAATTTTATCGATTTTTCTTTGTCTTTTTTATGTGATTCAATTAAATTTCTTACGTCTTAAAATCATTCTTTTACTAACATTTTATATGTAAGAACTATTTTACTCCCACCTGCGGAAAAGTAACATTCTCATAGTCTATTTAATTGTTTCAATTATATCAAATTCAGTAAGGAATTATTCTTTCTTTATCGATTTTCTTACATTGAAGACTAATTAAGTCTGAAATCTACTAAATGAGGAAAACGGAACGCAAATCCGATGTTATTTTAGAAAAAAACAAGAAAACATACTCTCTTTTATGAACAGCACTTTTCTAAAGATTGTCAATTACTCTGAATACAGATAATTTCAAATTCGATTCTGATCAAAACGTCATTCTAATTTAGAAGAAATGTAGCTAGGAAAGTACGACATGAAACAGTTTGTTCCAACGACTTTAAATAATCGAGCAACATACACGTGGTGTTAAAACACTCACTACTCACCTCTCTCTCAGATTAGAATAAAACAGGAAAGTGGACACAACTATGAAAGAATGTGATATGCCTGGATTGTAATTGTGTTGTATGGTGCTAGCAATCGTTTTGTGTACACAAAACCAGCCCCTCCCCATCCCACCCTCTCGTTTGTCTGGCGTCTGGTTCCCTCTTCTTGTTTGAAAATCGTAACAAGAAAAGAGATAGAAAAGTATTGAAATGACTGAACTGAGTTATCTGAAAATGAAAACAAATATATAGGATAACTGAAACTAAAAATTGCATATATAAACTCATATCCTGATTTCATTTCAAATTTTACAAATTAAAATAACGCAATAAAAAATTAATTGAAACACATTTAATGCAAATATATTTCTAACATATATTTTGCAGGGAAAAAAATCACATTTTGTTGATTTACAAATAAATTGCTCGTTAATTATTTCCCAGTGTTCAGTTTTTTTGTTCTTTTAACTCTTTCATACAAATAAAATTGACTTTAGAAAGATTTATTACTTGTTTTGATTGGTTCGTATTTTTTCTTATATGCGTAAAAAATGCACTCGAATTTTATTTACTGATTTAGCTCACAAAACAAGACACATTTGTAAAAAAATTATTAATTTTTTTCTTTTTAAAAAAGGAAATTATTTTGATATAATCTGCTTTAAGAATTTTCAAAAACTTGACACATAAATATGGATACAATTATAATGCATAAATTGGCAAGGTACTAATATTCCCTCCCCCTCCTTATTTTTATGCATATTAATTCGCATAAATGAGTTTTTATACATTTAAGTTTAAAAATCATTTATATTAATCACTAAAATTTAGATTTCTACAGCAACTTTCACTATAGCATAATGCAAAACCTCATATAAGTTTGATAACTTCTCAAAAACATTTATAGACATCAAAAATGACTTGAATCAGCTTATTACCTGCTGCATTCAGAAGTTTTATCCGCGTGGAAGGATACTGCTGCCAGAAAGGTGGAAGATAAAATATTTATTCTCTATAAAAAATCGTCTTTTATTTTCAGCAAACAAATGAAACCACTTTCCGAAAAGACCAATATTGTAAAAAATTTATTAAATAAGAGTGGTTAAAGTATCATGCTTAGAAACTTCACAGTAAATGCGGAATCATACCTTAGAAAATATTTAGCAAACACTCCATATAAAATCATTTATTACCCTAAAAAATGGCAACATGCTATTAAAATCTTCACACTCAAACCACCAAAACAAAAATTACTTTAATCCCAGTATGGACATAACATTTACAAATTTAAGTAATTAAAGCTTTTTACGTAAATTTCCCACCAATGCTGAAACTTTATACAAATATTATATTTGTTATCAAATGAATTTCATTAAAAAAATCTGAAGTATATAAACATAATAAAAAGGTAAATTAAATCAGAATCTGGGTCCAGTGATGGGAATAACATCTGAGCTGGCATCCTATTTTCTAACTACCACACCAACAGGAGGACACTGGGCTGCCACAGAAATAACTTGCATTGCTCACCTACGATATGTAATTAGTGGTATCAGGACTCGAACTCGCCGGGAGCTCGTGATCATAGCCACTAGCTTACCACAGCCACCTTTTAACGCTGAAGATCAACTTAAAACAAATTTAGAAATAACGAGAGCAAATGCCAGAATGTGGCATCTTAATGAAAAATGTCTTTGGAAGTGCAAATTTTCAAAATATACCATGTAATTTAGAGTAAATGAGTGTTGGCCCATAAAACTGTCAAAAAATGTTCAGATATTTTCAAAGATTCAATCAATTTGTTTACAATAGATAAATTCGAAAACTTTTCGTTTTAATTTGGACTGAATTTTATATATTATAACATAGAACTGTTTCTGAAACTTTTAAATATAAAATAAGTAACAAAATGAACTATCGATTGTTATTTCTTTAAATATATTACGATATAACGTGTATTTATTAATTTTATGCTGCTAAGTGGCTATATAAGTGACCCCCCAGTTAAGAAAGTAAAACTGTAAAAACAGAGCATTTTTTTTTGGTCAAGAACAAGGACGTGTTAAGTCATGGACCCAGGGCCTTGTGTTGTTCTCGACTTAGTCTTACGAGTAATAACATGATCCGGATAATTTTAATGAGGACAAATATTATTCCCGTACATATTTTCTGAAAAACAGAGAATTCTAAACAGCATATCAACTGGCAAAAGTGTTAAAACTGTATTAATACGTGATGGCCATTGTCCAAGTCAAGGCCTAGTCCTCATGTCATGAACAATCATTTAACTCATTTAATCGAAATGCGGTCCTCATTTGAGCCGGTTTATAAAATTTGTGAGTCGTACACAATTATTTGTTTTAAATAACCGTTTGTACGAGTATTTGAAAACGCAGGCTATATATTGTCTACTTTTAAAGATCTCAAATACAGCCTACTTTTTCATCGAGGCCCAGGGCCTCAAAGAGTCTTAAGACGTCCCTGGTCATGAAAGTAGTTTGTAACTGGGAAGAGAAAGGAAGTATTTTATAAAAACTTCTGTAGAAATCCTTATTGGATTGAGGAGTCACGTTTTTCTTAATATTTGCTGAGACGTATCTCCAACAAATGGAGCTAAAATTTAATCAAAATAGAAAAGAAAAAAGAACGAAAAGAATGATATATTTTATAACCAAGAAAATGTTCGGGTTTACACTTTGTGGAAACTATTAACTCCATTTAGAGCGATCATCAACGAATGAGGTGTTCGCATGCCTTTTAGATTCTTTCCTTCCTATTAGAGGGAGCTTTTATCGTTTTGAATCTGTTAACGCTAAGTGTGATAGATAAAAGGAACAAATCAAGCCGGACGTGTAATGCGCAATTTCGTTGGCAGCAACTATTTCTACTTTTTACAGCCTTGGAATTCAAATTCCTTTGTTTTGGAGTTGCCATATTTGGCTCTATGAATTATTGGCTACTTTCAACATAATTACAATAAAAAAGTGCAATGTATTGTATTTTTTGGATATGCTGTGTTGAGTATGTGTTTCAGTATGTGTGAATCTAATAACCTATTATAAATAATGTGTGTTTATTGTTTATAACTTTACAACTGAACAATTTCAATGTTTTTTCAATTTTTGTTTGAATTTTAAGATATAAATATGTTTTCATTGTTTATTTGTTGTATACAAGTAAGTTCATTAGAAATATCGTATGTTTATAAAATAAAAATTAAGATTAAATTTTTAAAAATATGAAATGAAACTGGAAAAACAAATGTAGAACTGTAACTATATTGTAGACTTAGAATAGAAGAGTAAAATATTTTAGTTTATTGATATATTTTTGATTATTTGCATTTTTTTAGTAAATTTTTATTAATCCTTATAACATTTGAATCAGGTTTGGCAAATTTTTTCTAAACAGACTCTTGAGGATTATTGTTACAAAATCCTTTTAACCTTTGCAGCTGAAATTAAATCATATTTTCATTTAGAGAAATTCTTATATATATATATATAGTATAATATAATGAAAAAAATAATTAGACAAAGCTAAATGATAGAAAACAGATTCTAAGAAACATAACTAGAAAATCATTGATATATATAATATAATAATTATATATATATATTAATGATAAAAGAAGAAAATTGTGTTTTATATTTATCTCTATCATATTGACTGTTATAAAATGGTAGGAATATTATATGCATTGCCTTTTAAATACTGTTTAGAATTACAATTATTTTCAGCTTATGCTAAACAAAAATTGACTTGAATTCCATATAATTTTTCAGTTAAAAAACAGTTCAAAACTATGTTTATATTGTGATTTAGCTAATATATAAAGGGGATAATTTATTTTTCAGTTCTGTTCTTACTTTGCTCAAAATTCATTATAACCATTGTTCACAATAAGATTCATATTTCAGCTATGCTTAAAACGTATGATTAAACTTAAAATTCTGTAGTATAAAACTGAAAACATTTTTTAAAAAATATTAAAAAGTATTGTATTATAATCATTTCAATCATCAGTAGTATTGATGTACTTTTTTTTTTAAAAAATTTTTAAGTAAATTTCATAAAACAGTATTATTATTTATAATTTTTTTTTAGCTATATTGAGTAGAGATAATTTTAAAATAAGTTTTCAGTACTTCAAAATTAATTATTAATGGCAGGAAAATAATGATAAATTTTCAAAATACCTTAATGTATATTTTGCTTGGAACACATATTCCAGTAAAAACAAGGTTTTGATATAGGTTTTGAAAAAAAAAATTTTTTTTTCTTACAGAATTCTTTTTTTAAAAAAATAAGATTTCTAATAATAAGAATATATTATTACATGACAGTGGCTGTTTTCTTTCATTGAATTATAATTTCTTGAAATAAAAATTTGAATTTGATGTATTGAGATATACAAATTATAAATATTTGTTTTAAAAAATAAGATTGATTTTTCCTGAAAATTTTACTTCAATGAAGAAAAATGTATAAGTTTTTCTTCCTCCTTTTTTTTAATTTGGGTGTTGTTAAAAAGAAAGATTAATACATTTTTTCTTTCTCACGTTTAATTCCTTTAATAATTTCCTTTGAACTTGATTGTACATTATCCCAAATTTCCCGTTACTGTTCCGAATGTTCAGTGCTTGCTTCAATTTTTCACTACTCCGTTTTAGTCCCAAATTTATAGCATATATTTTTTAATTATCAATGCTACACTGTCCAGAAATGCCTTCACTTAGTTCAATAAGATGTGCCAATTTCAGAGGAAGATGGAAATATAACTGCATATTTTAATAAGAACCTGAAGTTATAATTGTTCAAATGTTTAAAACTGTCAGAGTTCCCCATTTTTTCTTCCTGGAACTAAGGCTGCAACTTAGCCAGTATTTAGCACCATGAACAATTCAGCAGCTTTTGTAACAAAACTGCCCTGACTTAAATAAGATCATAATAGAAAAAAATGCTCTGAAAAATATTTATACTTTTGAGAAATATGAAGGTACTTCAAAATAATTTAGAAGGGTTGCAGATTTATTATTTTTTTAAAAAATGAATACTGAATTTTAATTTGTTTTTTATATAAGTATTAAAAACATATCATTATTAAAAAATAAAATAAAAATTGTTTATTTTGGTATAAATATTTATAACCAACATACTACCTCACCACAGTATAACTATAATAAAATAATTTATTTGTAAAAAAAATCTATATATATATTACATTTTGAACTTTAAAATCTTTGTCATCTTAATATATTGAAGCAGCTATTCATTTTGAAATGGCATTTTTGATAGGAAGGAATAATATTTGCTCACTATTCCTCTTAACTATTTTTTATGTCAATATATATATAATTTAGTGAGGAAGTATTTGATGTTATAATTTACTGTTGTGTGTGTGTTGAATAATTTTTTTTTAAAATTGTTTCATATGTATAAAATTTCTATCAATATATGTATAAAATCTCAATAACTTGACATGTTCTCTTTGTATACTTTTTATGTGGAGGATTTAATCAGATAACATTTCATTCTTCTAAATTCCACACCACCACACATTCACAACAGGAAGCTTTGATTTTTAGAATTTCAGTGTTGACTGAAATGTTATACTTCTTTGGGTATTCAGTTTATTTTATTTTATTTAAAGAAATATGTGAATGCAGTTTTTAAATTTCTTTTTTAAAACACTACTGTCTTTCCAACTCTAACTCAGGGATTATATTTCTGAAATTTTAAAAGTATTTTAATAAATTGTGTACAATTCAGGATTAATTAAAATTTGAAAACTTATTGCTGAAGATATTTTAAAGTTCAGGTTTTAGATAATTTCCACAGCTATATACTATTTCAAATTTAAAGTATTATTGAACATTCTATGCCTGGACACACAAATTATTCTCACAAAAGGGGAAAATCACTACCTTAGTTTACTAGAAGAAAGTGACAAAATCTTTGCTGTGTGTAACTCAGTAACATTAAATTAAGGACATGAAAACTGAAAATGGATGATATTGGATTACTCCAATAATTCTCAGTCCTTTCTATAAAAAAGAAAAAGAATTTAATCAAAATAATGGTTGAATGTAAATTTAATTTGTCGTTCTTTTTTTTTTCTCTTTCACTATTTACCTTTATTTCAAGGTGAATGCTTTTTCATACTTTTGATTTTTCTATCATGTCTCTATTCAAATTAACTTTTCTGATATTTTATTTGGAGGATTGCTATAAAACAGACGGAAGTGTGGTTCTACAATATGATAATTGGATCCTCCTAGACCAGGAAAAGGGAAGGAAAGTTTAGGACCACTCCCTAAAATACTTTCCTTCGAAACTTCTCACTCATCTCATGATTCACATGGGGGGAGGGGGCTATTTTACGACACTGACACTTGAACACAAACGCGCTTTAATTAGCTTGTTAAAAAAACGTGGGAACCGTTCTCATTTCTTTTCCCCTGATTTATTCTTTTTGGCTAGATATTTTTTAACTCTATATCTTGATTAGAACAAATATTTTAATTATATTATAATGCAAAATATTTAAAATGTAAACAGATTAATAATTTTTTTTGAATTTTTGTAAAGTATTAATACAATAAAAATAGACATTTTAATCAATACTGAAAAATAATTGCTATTATGTATGTCTTTCTCTATGTTGTACATCAAATATTATCATTATTATTCTTTTATTAGGTTTTTCCACGCAATTTATTTGTAAGAAATTTAATGAAAATACTATTGTATGAAAATATGCATCTAAAAGAAATTATATCGAAGTCATGTTTCTATTAGAAGTCTATTTTTATAACTATTCGACGGTGTGTGAAAACTTAATGTAAGATTATAGCGAGATAAAAGGTCAAAGCAAAATGAAAATAGAAGTAGTACATATATATATTTTTTAAATTTTATAAAAAATATGAATTTTTTCGTTTACTTTTTTGCTGGTTCTTTTTTAAGTTGCTTACTTAAAAAATGAATGTTTTAAAATCATTAATTAAACTCATTGTTTTTAAAATTTTTATTCCCCCCCCTACAAAAAAAAATTATAAAATTTTTAAAAACACGTAAGGAGGGAAAACACCTTTATACATTGTAAAAATCAGTTTTTGAAAAATATTTTTAAAAATTACTACAGAAGGCTAGAAACGTTTTAAAGCAAACTTAATCAATATCCAACAGTAATCACGCGCTCTGCAATAAAAAATATAGATGTAAACAGAAACTAATATTATAAAAAAATAAACAAATAGATTTTTCGTTAATTTCTGATTGAATTTCGTTGACTGGTCTCTCTCTCTCTCTCTCTTTTGTTTTGTTAATATCGCACTTCGAAACAACGTGAGGGGTATAGAGCTGTCGAACTTCGTAATTTTAAATCACGATGAATTGAGGAGGATGACACCTGATTTGACATTTTACTCTCCAGACTGTTCGGATTGGAAATACACTATTAATATTTTTTATTTAATATAGAGTTATATAACAAGGGCGTAGCCAGGTAACCAAACGCCTTGGTGCAACAACAAAAAAACACAAAGGGTCCTATTTTGATTGGACTATATCAAGTAAAAATATATTAGTATTTTAAATATACAAAACTATATTAACATCAGCCCTTTATCATGATCTGCAGAATGTAGGAAGTGGTCGTGTTAGCCTAGTGGACAAGGTAACAGACTAGTGGCTGGTATGTCATGAGTTCGAGCCCCGTACCACTGAAGACCCGCCGTGTAGGGGAGCAATGCTTGCGAAATCTGTTGTGAGCTCAAAAGTCCTCCCGTTGGTGTGGTGTGGTAGTTAGGAGAGGGGATGCCAGCACTGGCATCATCCTCGTCACTTGACCATGGTTCAAAATTACGAGGTTCGTCGCCAAAAGCCCTCTTCTGAACAGTGCGACGTTAATATTCACTCACGCAGAACAGATGAAAGTAAAGCTACATACTACTTACATGTATGTGTATGAGTTTTCCTGAGTAAACTTTAGTGTTTACCCAGGTTCGATTTAACACTGGATAGACAGGAAACGATACAAAAAATAAGCATGAACATGAAAATGATACAATATTATAATTATTTTTAAAAAACAACCCTGCAAAAGTGGGAGTGGGACAAAATTACATAAATCTATTTATTACAGATACGAGTTGTGGCGACATACTCGAAGAGGAAAATAGCTTATTATATATATATATGAATAATACGATTATTATAAAAAATACCAAGAAGAAATAGCTTCCTGTGTAAGTTTAAGATGCATTTTTCATGAAACCTAAAGCTTATTTTCAAGTAACACTTGGAAAAATTAAAAAAATTGAAAAATAACAGATTTTCAATAAGTAAATTCGCAACATCATATACACAAAGGAAAGGAAAGAGAGGTGGGAGGCCCCTGACCACTCCCAAGGTGTTCTCCCTCAAAATTGGGGTGGAACCGAGCCAAATCGTACTGTCACCTGCATGGTGCTCAAAGCTACGGCTAACGACAGGCGTACAATCTAGCCCGATGCCCTGATGAATATCGTGGGCCTCGATCTGACTACGTCAGACAGGTGGCATTAGTAACAGCAACAAGGAAAGGAAGGATTTTCTCTCTGAATTGTTTAAATTTGTTTTTAATTTTAAGAAATACTTAAATAGCAGATAAATTTAAAATTTTAGGTTTTTTTCAGAATACACAAGCATTCTTCCGTTTTCAATTTTATAAAAGAATGCAGAACTATAATGTACATCCTTCAAAAGTTATCTAGTTAAAAAGGAGAAGAAAGCCAATCAGTTTTTATTCTTTTTGTGTTCATACTTTTTGCTGTTGAAAAAATTTGAGTAATTCCATAACAAAATTTTCTTTGAAGCTTTAAGGTTTGTACTTTACAGAAAAAAAAAGTGAAAAATAAAGCTTCATATGCAATTTCAAAAATTAGCTTCAAAAATTTCCCCTTCACTTTGTTACAAGTAATCGTGAATCGCAATACAATCAACATCATATGTACCAAATATTCACATGCACACAGAAATTTGTAAAATCAAGAAGCTCCAAACAGTGTTATGAATGACAAATATTTATATCTTATTTTCGAAACATGTAATTAAAACATTTTAAAAGTACAAAATTTATGTTTTATTTAGAAATTAAAGATGCAAAATCTTATATAAAAGTTCTGAAAAATCAATGCTGAAGCACATATAAAATACTTTGCAATAGTAAAATTAAAACATTTAAATTAATAAAACTGAACCGTTAAGAATATGTTATACAAAATTTATAAACACAATTCTGTTAAATTATATCTTGCAAAAAGTGTAAGTGAACATTTCGTATATAAATATAGATGCCATTTTTTTAAGATGAGCACTAAAACATTTTTTCCCTTAGAATACATACGAAAACTTAGGACTTCTCAGATTTTATAAATTTGGTTGTAATGGGCTTACAAAGGAAGGGCGGTCATTTATACAGTTTTTTAAGTAACACCAATTGTCTCACGGAAAATATTAGGGACCCCTATAAAGTCTGGTTTTAAGCCCCAAGCCGGATCTTACAAAGGATTACTTATTCGACATCAGTCAGTCTATATGGGGCCCCTTGAATCCTGGGCCTCCCTGCGATGCGGAGGTATACTTTAAGCCACTGAGTACTACTAACATTTTTTTAAAAAAATTTATAAAATATATTTTGACGGATTTAAGTATTAAATAAATGGAATTAACTGATTAAATTTGATCTTTTGTGAAAAGTAGTGAAAAATAAATTAGCAGCTCGCATCAATAGGATGACGTTTACTGTAACGACCATTAATTAAAAAAATTGAAGTTAATTTATTATTTTCAAGTCAAAATGTTAACATTCGTCAAAAACGTTTATATTCTGGATAATATGTGCATGTTTTCACTAAATATTTCAACGTGGTTGACAATATCATATGGAATGCATACATTTATTCCTAATAATGTAAATGAAAATGATTTTCATAAATGACTTTCGTATTACATGCTGCATTAATTTGTAAGTCAGAAAATCTTAGTTTATTACAGTAATGTATTTATACTATTTAAGGGATTTTCTCAAAATTTTCTTCCTTGAATTACTGATTTCAATGCACTTAACATATTCATTAAAGGTAATATTAGTACTATAAATGAATGGTTTGTAATCACAAACAACTGAAAGTTTTAATTTGGATAGGCGACGCAGTACCTCGAATTTCTGAAACGCTAGTGACAAATACGTGACACCGTATCTCGTTTCTCACATCCATATTACGCCGTCTAAGGATTGCAAGGATCAATTTCGTTTAATATGAAGCATTATACAATATTCAAAACAAGGGAGTGAATGAAATCAAGATTCGAAACCATAGCTCATTTGGAAAGCCCATTTTTTTTAGCCTGACCATAACCCAAATATAAATTCTAATGCAAGCAAATGAATATAAAAATTGCAATAAAACTTTCTAAACCTGATGAATTTTATGGAAACAGTAAGTATGAAATGAAATAACTGGGGAGTTTGTGAAATTCATATATAGGATGAAATCATTTTAATACAATTTAGGATCGAAAAAACCTTTTTATAATACTGAAATATCTGATGCCTTAAATTTATTTCATTTTCAATTTTTTTTAAAAATAAACTTTCTTTTATATATTAGAAAATTACATTTAATGACAGATTCCAGTAATATCCTGAAATAATTTTTTTAAATAACACTGCGACTTCGACATTTATATAAGTGGCGTTCGAGATCTGATTCCAATACAAAGACAGAGACGGATTAAGTTATTTGGAGGCCCCAGGCGGTAAAAGGTTTGAGGCCCATTAATTCAAGAGTAATAAACTAAAATAGTGAAAAGGTTCGTTAAACTTAAAATCTCGTAATAAAATGCATAGCTGTATTAAAACTCAATTTCTCAAGATAAACCTTAACTTTAAAAAAATTGAAAATTAAAACTTGGAATTTCGGATAATATGTCAACTGGCTACATGTGATGACCGTCGTCCTTATATAGGCCTAGTCGATTTGTGCAATTGTAAGTCATAAACATTTATTTGTTTGGGGTTTGTACGAGTATTTGACGACGTATGCTACGCACTGTTTACTTTTATACGTCATAGTTGGGGCCTACATTTGTGCAGAGGCTCAGGGTCTACTTTTGCGAAAGGGCCCAGGGCCCTAAGAAGTCTAAAGACATCCCTGCTTACTGTACTAAATATAAAGATGTATAAATGTGCTGTGTGTGAAGCCTTCTGTGCGTATAAATTGTACAAATCTTGTGGTAAGAATTGCTCAAGTTTAGGGCCCCTGGCGGCCATCCAGCCGCTTAATCCACCTCTGCACAAATGCCTTAATTTATCAGACTCTAACTAGGTCTGGGCCTATAGTATTTGTATCTCGTGAAGAAAGATTACCAAAGAAATTCAAAATTGAAAGATTTGCTAGATTTCTAAGCAAAACGATGTTTGATATCAGTGGCGTAATGTACGCTCCCGCAACGTGTGTGTGTGGGGGAGGGAAGCCCGGTGTGTTACGGTTTTGCAATTCTTTGTAAGATATGGCTTGGGGCCCAAAATCTGATCTTGCATGGAGGCCCTAATATTCTACGTAACGCCATTGTTAACTAGTAAATTTTTTTCATCAGATTATTTTCCAAAAACTCAATAAATGTTTTGTTTTTCAAAAAATTTAAAATTTTGCAATAAATTTCATTAAGTTCTTATGAATGTTTTTGTTTCATTGATTTTTATTAGATACATGAATATTTAGATCTATATAAATAAAATGTACTCTAATAAACTTAATTTTGGTGAAATATGTTTGTTTTTTTTACTATATCCTTTAACACGAAAAAATATTTCATTTCCAAAATAATCAGTTTCGTGTTAAACAATTTTCACCGTATTTGGAAATATACGTTTTTTTTTTTTTTAAAAAGATTAAAAAACAAAAATATTAACAGCTAAACTAGTTTCATGAAAAATTTTATATTATTGTTATCATTCGAACTAGATGATGATTTAAAAAAAATGACGGGGTAATCTTTCAAATTAGCTTTGATTTTACTCGCAAATTTTTTCTCATTTGTGTTCAATGGAACAAAAATACAACTTCAAATTGTTTTCTCGGAAGACCACACCTCTAAGCGGATACTATTGAACCACTTTGACCAGATGTCTGCAATAAATGTCAAAAGTAAATTAGCCCCTTTTCAGAGGAAAAGGCAGTCAGACTCTCTGTCTCCGCTTTTTATCTGTAGAATCTTTCGCACCCTTAAATCAGGGTTCGGCAGCACATAATTGCTTATTTCACAGCCAAATCTTAAAAATTGGCTTACTTTAAGGTTTTGGTGATTTAACATCTCTGACAGAATTAGTAGCCATTGTAACTCATTTGGAATTGTCCAATTATATGAATTATACGCATGTTGCTGCAATGACATAAAATCCTTTAGCTAAAGAAATGTTTTTTTTCTTCTTTTTTAATATAGAAACAATTATGAAGGTTATAAATGTTAAGCTTTATGTACATAGTGATCTCAATAAGGAAATTTTTCAATAAAATTTGTTACACCGCCCTTTATACTGCACAAACCATTGTCTTTTTCAAATGGTTTTGGATCATATCTACTGTATTAAAAAGTGTTGTGTAACTAATATTGCTGACAGTCTTAGAAAAAGCAGAGTGCTTTTAAAAATAAATAAAATTTTAACTTGTTGCATTTCCCGTCATATAAATATTTTTTTCCAATTAATTGCATTACCCAATCTCTAATGCTGTAGAAAGTCTTTCACAACTGTTATACAATTAAAATGCATGTCACCACAGCAAGAAATCCCATCTAGCACTTTTGAGATAAAAAGTCAGACTTTCTAAGATGCAAGAATATTTGCTTCATATATTTGGTTGATATACAGAACACATAAAAACAACCTGAAAAATTACACACTATTTTAAAGTATTTATGAAAACAATGCAGTATATAAAAAAATGGTTTATTACTGGACAAAAAATAGCAAATTTCTTATTAATATATCTATCAATAAAAAAGACAATCACATTATATCATTACTTTCACCGTCATTTTAGACATTGCCCATGAAATATGGTGTATGGATGCAAACTCTGTTTCTAAATAGGTAAGGTAAATTTCTCAAGGTCTATTCCTTATAAATAAATAACAAAAATAATATCGCAAAGATGAATAATTTATTATTAAGAATTATTTATACGTGTTAAACAATTACTTTGGTATACAC
>BMAO01009317.1:0-18399 GCA_019973975.1 Trichonephila clavata
AGACTGAAGTAAACTTTAGAAACGAATATCAGTACTTTTAGAAGCACTAGAATGGATGAAGCAACAGATTCAACTCTCCCATTAAAAGTATTTGTTTGTGGCTTAGTTACTTTATGTAACAGTTATTTTAAGTATTAATAAAATTTTAATTTAATTAATTAACATGTGTGCGTTAGGTTTAAAACACTATACTTCCCTACAGTTAGAAATTTAAATATTTTAAAATAAGTATAGCTCTATACCAACAGTCAAAAAGACATTTATGTCGATACATTTGCAAAAATTCATTATTAGATAAGTAGGGGTCTACCCAAAACCGAAAAACATGGCAAGGGGTCTATGAGACAAAAAAGTTTGGGAACCTCTGTTTTAGGAGAATACAAGACACAGCCGAGGTATCCTTGTAGTCGTTATCGAGAACATTGTCAATTCTCGGTTTCGAGTCCTGATATTTGTCAAGACCTGTTAAGAAAAGTGGCTGATACATGTTAAATTAGGGTACACAACTTGTTGAGTATTGAAATTGTAATTGACCTTTTGTTCAGAAATAGAAGGAATTCTCTCACTATATTGCGTCTGAATGCATGGCTTTAATTTTAAAAATTTTCCATTGTAAACGCATAAAATGGATTTTAATAACTTCTATAATAGTTATATAATAATCAAATGATTTATAAAAAAAAGCCTGTCAAGAGAGTGAAGTTACTTATAAAACATTCTCTGAATCTTGAATCTGTGTCGCGAAAATGTTACAGTTTGTCTTCAGTGTGAAAGTTTTTAAACTAAATTAACACACATTTATTAAACGTTTGCAAAAGTAAATAATTTAAACAGGATGTTTGTAAATTACTTAAAAGCGCGTTAGAACATCTATTGCTCCTAATTACAAGAGATGAAAACTTTACAATACAATCGAATATAAATGACACAAAACGAATGACTGAAGAAACAATGTTACAACAAATAATTTCAAAATAGTTATTAGAGACAAAAAATGCTTCTTTCGAAAGCTTCTTTATATTTGTCTTTATATATTTGCTTGTACAAGGTAATTGAAAACGAAAACAGGTTGCCTATTGCATTATAAACGCCATCACGGAATCTAAATTCATAAAGTGTTTTTAAAGCAGATTTAAATTTTAAAAAAAAACCATCACCATATAAGAACTCTACCTGTCGATAATTTGCTCTTAGCCAATAACGTTAACCGATAATTATAGAAATTTCAATAGTGAATGAATTCATTTCGAAACCAATGCCTAAATTACGCGGGTCAAACCATGTTGCACGCACAATGGGAGTACTTAGAGGACAATCTATGGGCATAAAAGTAGAACTATTCATCTGTCTGGGGATGAAGAGGTGATGGACAGTTCTGAGCCCAGGGACATATCTTCCAATCTCGTGAATTAGTTTCCGGTTCAATTAGGCTTAGACTATCGACAGGGTGATTCGAACGTGCCAGGTCACACTTTGGATGCCAACCCGGGTCATGTAAAGGTGAGGTGGCAGCAATTTCCCCAAAGAGAAATCGTTTGTCTTTATTTGGAATTTACTAATTTAAGTGGGCATCGAACAATTTTGATTTTTTCTGTTTTTTATTTATTGATGCTAATGAGAGGGGAAGTCCATTTTAGAAAGGAGAACAGATAGATATAGGTTATTGTTGCTGTAATGCCACCTGTCTGCGGACTTAGATCGAGACCCACGAAATTCATCATGGCTAAAGGCTAGATGTACGCCGTAGCCTTGAGCATCAAACAGGGGACAGCACGATTTGGCTCATGTCTACCCCAATTTTGAGGAAGAACACCCTGGAGGTGGTCAAGGGCCTCCCACCCACTTCCACTAACCTCACGAGAGGACTTGGGGCTCGATGGCTATTTGAAGTATCACCCTTGCCGCGAAGGGGAATTATACATTTACAAACATCCATGCCTTCTCCGGGATTCGAACCCATGCCCTACGGCACAGTAGTCAGCGTCACTAACCGCTATACGATAGATACAATCGACTCTCAATAATTCGAAGTTGGAGGGACCAATGAAAAACTTCGAATTATCAAGAGGGTAGAAAAAACCCCCAAAATATACGAAATTTTTTTTTCGAACGCATTTCAATTTAAAACTATGTAATAAAACAATAGTTGTGTACATATGTATAAAACTATTTTAAAATACTTTTAAACAGTACATGTTATACAGTATAAATATTATACAGAAGTTAAAAGCCCTGTATTAAAAGAATACGTTCAGTACATGCATACACAATCCTACGCATCTCTTCTTCGCAATAGTGGACCATCCTTTCTGAACACATGTGTAGCAAGGTCACGTGTTAAACGAAAGATATGGCCGGCTGACAACGGGTGCGGTTGGTCTATTGTCCACTTGAAGAAGAAAAGCAATAAAAAGTATTTTCGCCTGAGGAACCGGAAAATACAAAGCAGGGGTAGCAGAACAGATGGTCATCACAGGGGCTACGTTACAGGGAAGACTCCAGGGAGAGTACAACACAAAACATGTAAGCTCCAACCTGTTTGCTTTAAAACTCTAGATAGTGAGTGTTCGAATTGTCGAGAGTTTTATCAGGTCACTTCGAATTATCGCGTGTTGTATTCTGACCAAACACAGATTTTACTTCGAAATATTGAGTGTACCAAAACGTATTGATTTAAGTTCGAAATATCAAGAGTTTTTCTAGGAACTGAGCATATACTTCGAAATTGTCGAGAGGTTCGTACTATCGAAGGTTTGAATTATCGAGAGTCGACTGTAGTATGTGTTTTTAGGGTGAAGAAACAAAAGTACCAATGTTTGGCAGCAATAGCCTGGTTGTCATGGTCTCTCACTCTTGGTTGGCGTGACATTTCTAGCCCAGGCGCCACTGTTGGCCGACCGAGAAAAGGGGCTGATGCACGTTAAATCTGTCGAGCTCAGTTCTTACGTTGGCGCTGTATGGAAGCTAGGAGAATGGGGTACCAGCTCAAGTTATCCTGGTCACTTGACCATGGTCCAAATTAGGAGTTCCGTCGCCAATGCTCTCGTGTTGCTCTATAGTGCGTTGTTAGTCAACACTTACTCACTCATCTTCGATACTGTAACTAATTGCATTGTACATTAGGAAAACAGTTCCACAACAAAGAAAAGCTATGCTAGTTAGTTGAAACTTGTAAATGTGAACTACATAATTTTTGTACACACACACAAACTAGAAATCTTATTATACATAACACTAAATAAATTTTCTGAAATCTTTCCAAATTGAAGTAGAAAGAAAAATCACACACCAGAGAAAAAGAAAATTAGCAATTTAAAACAACCTTAATTTCTTATAGAAAAGGATTTTAATGATTACAGCTGAATATGATGAAAAAAAGCAATAAAAAAAAGAAGGAATTTTTTTAATTGAAATCCTATTACATGGAAAGTAATCTTTTGTCACTACATATGTTAAGAGAGCACATTGTATTTAAAATTACATCATATAATTTATTTTACTTTTATTGCATTTTGTTTATGTTTACTGTAATAGAAACTAAATTGCATTTCTGTATGTGTGCAGTGAAAGGGCAGGGAATAAAATAATTCTTTTGATAAATTTTTTTAATGGATTCCATTATTTGTTGATAGTCACAACTGGATTCTGCTACAGTTATTTTTTTATACTACATCTTGTTACGGATTTAATTATGCTGGATGGAAACAATTACTCTAGATGTGACTGAACTTAATTACAGAGAATCACAAATGAAATATGTAATGATGTTTCTCATAAAAAGCAGTCTGAGAGTATATTTCATATTTTTAATACTATAATGTATGAAAAGTAAGATAGTTTGAAATTTAAATGTTACAAATGCAATTCTTGTATTAGAAATATATAATTTCATAAGTTTTCTCTATGAATTTCTACATCAATTTATAAAATAAATAAATTACTATTGTTTTGCTTATTCTGATTTTAAAGTTAATTTATTCCTATCATGAAACAAAGTGAAAATCATTTAACACAAAACTGAGGGGACTGAAATATTTTTTTCAGGATTAGATGTTAAAGGATATTGTAAATAATTGGATAATTTTCTTTGTATTATCTTTTTTAGCATCATATTGTCAATAAAATTTTCAATATCCTCCATTTTTTAAATATATTTCGTCATTGGAATGTGCATCGAAAAATCTGCGCGTACTTTTCATGACTTCTTAAAATTTCATTCCATTTTAATCGCCGGATTCTGTATCAATGATATTTTTTGAGCTTTGAACTAACTTCAAAATGTCTTTGTCTGCGATAATTGGGACTGTACATACTTTATCATCCTCTACTGCAATGAATTATTCCGATGATACAGTAGGATAGTCCAATAGTACAGAAAATTTCTCAAACATTTCATTATGTGTCCGGTGTTTTTTGTATTTTGATTATTCCAAAAAAGAAAAGTTTTCGTGTTAAACGATTTTTGTTTTGTGTTAAGAGATGAAATGCATGCAAATACATAGTGGTTTGTCGGGATTATTTCATGTAACCGATATTTCGAGTTAAGTGTTTTTGCGTTAAACGTATTACGCTGTACATTATTACACTCAAAAGTGGCCACTATAGTTATTGAAATAATAATTCGCTGAATCACACACACAGTACATTTAAAATTGATTATGAGATTATCATTAATTTCTTTTAAATAACTGAACTGAGATGCATTTTTAGAAATTTTTGCAATATGGTTCCACAAAATAAGCGTTAGCTTATTTCGTTACTTAAACAACATTTAAAAAAAAAATGAAATGGAGAAATTAACAGGAAGAATTTTGCATGCTTCTCAATGAATTTATAAAAACAGCACTATTGTGTATTTTATTAAAAAGGATTTTTCGAATAAAACAAAGCAAATAAAGTTAAACATATTGTATAGCTATCTATTCGTTGTATCGGGATACACTTTCACTAAGGCAGTGCGAATTTCAGCATGTTGAAAATTACTTTAGCAACTCAGATATATTTTTCTTTAATTTCTAAAATAATTGTACACCTTTTTTTTTAAAATGAATATTTTTTTCATAATCAAATTTTTCTTGTAAACAATAGAGAAATTTGTTTCGTGATTTTTTTTTTACCGCAAGACCTAAACTACTGACACATTTCCTATTCTTATATAATCTCTCTTCACGTAATTTAAATTTCGAAACACCACAGCACCTCCTACACCTCCATTCTCTCACTTTCACCCATCCTCAATTTTATTTTCACACTAACCACAAAATTCTAACAAAGAATAATTCCATAAAATTGTCGAAACCCACGAAAGGTAAATTAGCAGGAGTGTAACAGATTCAACACATATTTGCTCACTCCCCGTGACAGCAGCACCCGAAACCTTAATAAGGAGTTGATAATGAGTGACAGATTGCCAGATCCCTGGGAAGATCTTCTCAGCGATACATCACAACAATGTTTCCGAACCACCCACTCCGTTGTAGCACGAACCACATAAACGTCCAATTTGCGTCATTCTCTTCCATCTGCTCTTGCAAAACAAATTCTAGGATGGAATGAATGAAATTGCATTCCTTTTGTTAGAGGGCACGAAGCGGTTTTGCCACTGTGACCGTAACTGTGGAAGAGGTCCTAGACGGGGCGGGGGACGGCAAGAGGACACCAGTCGAGAGAATGAAGAGGTTACGAGCAATTACTCCATTATGTTGGGTTTTGACTCTTTCAAAAGGGTTTTGTTTTCAAATGAGGAATGTGTGTTTTTCTTTTTTCATTCGAGGGGTATTTGTTTCGTTTGCTTAGGTGAAAGTTTGTTTGAATATGCGAAACTGTTTCCTTTTCTTTTTGGTTTTTCTTTCACCCCAATGGCCGCGTTTGGCATCCTATGTTATGTCGGACATTTAAATTGTTTTACTGCCAGCATAACTTTTTTCAAACACTCGTTCATTAGCTTTAAATTTCAAAGATTTATTGCTAACCCTAGCTAATAAAATAAATGGAGGCATTTTTGTTTGATATTTGAAAATTAAGCCATTTAAAGCACATAGTAAATCGTTTTGGGATTTGTTAAACGTATGATATTTGGGGGAAGAAAACAAAAGTAATTGTTGTAAATTAGTAAAATTATTTATTTTAAAGAAAGTGCATATTACAGAGGAAAACACTCTATTTACAAAGAGCATGAACAAAACGAACAGCAAACTATAAAGCTTTACAATTTAAGACATATTATTAATCAGTTAAAAAAACGCATGTTGAGCAGTAGATTTATCTTGTCCAACTATCGTTCGTGTTTTAAAAGGAATATTAATGAAAGATAAGCTAAATGCGCTCCCAAATGTAATAACTAAAAAGAGAAAATCTTCACAAACGTATATTTTTTTAAAACTTTTTCCGCTTCGTAAAAAATAAAGGACTTTAATTCTCTATGAAAATCTAAGAAATGGGAGCGAGGGATAAAGCATTTGTTTTAATATACTCAATAAATAGTTCTTTTCAGATATACTTGTTAAAAATAATCGAGTATATCTTAAAATATCTTTTTTGTCCTTTGTGGATAAATATTTTATTGGTAACATTCAAAAGTAATACAGTTTAGACTAGAGGTCGGCAACCTTTTAGCTGTGGCGTGCCAAACCAATCAACCAATATGATTCAGCGTGCAACAAAGTAGGACATTTGTGAAACAATTCCATTCCCGTGATTATATATGCAGAGTTAGAGAATAGAGGTCACACAATAATATAGATTTATAGTTTTAATATATATTAATTTTGCATCATTTAAAGATATTTCTGAACATAAACATAAACCGCATAAAATACAACTATTTCTTCACCAAAAAGAAAAATTTTAATTGTACATTAATTCTGTATTTTAAAACATATTATTAAAATAAGAAATAAGAAACTTAAAATATAAGTATTCCCCTTCATTATAGTAAAATAAAAAGATAAATAAATCTTTTACTGCGGATCTAGTGCTCTACTTTCATATCGCAAAATCAGGGATATAATTTGTGATTTTAAATTTGACACTTCCGAGCATTTGTTTCAGTTGTTAAACCATTTCTTTGCGGATTCGAAATATTCTTCATATGAGGAAAGATTCCTTTTATTTAGATGTGTGTAGAATCAACAGCAGAATGCAGAGTATATGCAAAAAATTTTTCTCTTTTCAAACATTTAAATCTCTCCGAAAATGACATTCAATAATTTACAAAATAGCTCTGTAAATTTATCTTAAGTTACCTTTCATATTTTTTCGTAATTCCGCAATGTCCATAATTTGGAAGACGTTTGCCGAATAAGGTCCATTACAAATTTATAAACTTCCATCCACTCAAAAATTGACAAATTTGTAAAATAGTGTAGAGTGCCATTGAAAATTGTACCGCGTGCCACGTGTGGCACACGTGCCATAGGTTGCCGACCCCTGGTTTAGACTAAAAAATAGTTAAACTGCAAATGATTGAAACGATTGCCTCATTGAAGGAATGTAATTTGTGAAAGGCTGAATTCCATTCTGTAAATATTTGAGTTTGACATTCAAAGTTATATTGTTGACTATTTGAAACCAATGTGTAACTTGGCAAACATTAAGAGGCGTTGAGGTTTGAGATTGTTGGTTGGACGATTCATTATGTTATTTTCAATAGTTCTAGGACAGGGGTGTCGAATTCACGACCCGCAGGCCGCGTGCGGCCCAGCCAATATATCCCCACACAATAATACATAAGATTTTTAAAAAATTTCTTGAAATTAGAAAGATAGCATCGGAAAAGAGATGTAAAGGATACAAACATTATTTTTTTTGTTCTTTTATATATGTTTATTATAATGTTTTATTCGAAATAAATCTAAGTTTTTAAGAAAAGTGATTTTTTTGTGGCCCGCCTATAGTTAAACCTTGTTTGTTTGGCCCAAGTTAGCTTTTGAGTTTGATATCCCTGTTCTAGGGAAACTTTTTCTCTTATTATTTAAAAAAAATTATAAATATTATTATTTGTAGCTATTTAACTACTTCCCAGCTATTTTTTTAAGTAAATCTAAGATTTATATTAAATTGTCGTTGAAATACTTTAGTTTTCGGCCTTAAATGTTTTCCTCCATTTGTGAATATTTAGCATTCATCTATAGATGATTTATCGTCTCATTTAACCCTTTCAGAGCCAAAGGGTAAGTTTTAGTAGATAACTGTTTATTTTAATTTTTTAGACGTAAAATAAAAATCATTAAGAAAAATACATAGCAATGACTATTCTTTTGTATCAATGTGTTGCTTTATCATACATTTGTTTTTATTTCTTCAGATATACTTTATTATTGCACAAAATAATGCTTATCGAATAATATAAGACATGTGAGAAAACACAGTAATACATTATTCCATGACAAAATAAAATAAGTATTAAGAATAAGAATACAGCCCGCAAATATTTTATCACTGATGCCAATTGATTTGACATATTTTTTATCATAAAACTTACGTAATTACGTTTGGCATACGTCCTATTTTTATATTCTATTTTTAAAAAAGAAGATAGTCTTATATAATTTAATACAACAATCACCAATTTTAAAATAGAGAAAGAAGAAAGGGAAATTCGAAAAAAGGAGTATTAGTCCTAAATAGAATCAATAAATGTCTAAGGAATCATCAAAGAAAATTCTTCATACTTTCATGGCACATAGAGTGTCTAGGATTATTACAGCATTTAAAAAATGTTTAGAATTTGTTTTTTTTTTATAAAATAAGGCTTGGTAACTGTTTTTAAAGAAATGTTCGAAAATTTATATATTAAGGTAAACAATTATTAAATTCAATAAAACAAATAATGATCCTTGTGAAACTATTTTCTTTTTGATATTACGAAATGTTATCCGTTGTAACTAACAATCCTGTGAGTATCTGTACTTTTCCTCTTTTTCTACATAAATCTATCGTATAATTTTACATTATTTCTTTTTCAATTTTACATATGTCGAAAATTTTTTTTTTTTAAATCGAAAATCTGTAGATAATTTTAGGATCTGCAATCAGTGATATTTTAACGATTTACATGTACATTATTCGATTTTTCGGTGGAATATTTTTTTAAACTTTAGTGTACATTCATTTCAATGTTAATAATAAAATATAGAAACATTCTCTGATCACTTATTGAGTTCCTTCTTTTGATTCATTGCATTCGATCCATTTTTCAATAACTCAAATTTAATTAACTTCCGGATAACTTATTTCTTTCGTTGCAATTAATTCTAAATGACTCGGGTTTTTTTTTTAAAACACCTATTGATACAAATAAAATATCTTTATCAATTCGGTATCATCAATTATACTTTTTTTTAAAGAAATAGACGAAATTTCTTCCTCGATATCATTCCTAGAATAATCAGGACAAGGTTCGTGCTTCACGTGCGAATTAACCTTGCTGCCAACAATACAATTAGCTATAACACGAAAAGGAAATCGTCTTCCCGACTTGGATTGTTTTCTTTAAAACTGAAGGAACTTAAATATGTGTTCATGTGTGTTTTCCTTTAACTTTCCATTTACCCTCCGTACCTTTCATCTTCTGATTTCATTCACTTTCCTTCCGTTATACTTGAAATCTTTGCTTGTTTTTCCTGTATTGTCACGTTCGGTGATTCTCCATCCGTGTGATATACAATGTATTGATATGTCGTGTATTTGTTTTATTTATTTATTGCATCGAATCTCATAAATATTTACAAAACATCTTTTATCAATTAATTAATCAAAATTGATTTGACACCTTGATTAAAGCGGAAAATTGTATTCTCATTTATATTTCGAACATTATAACATAATTTTTGATTTTATTTACGAGGGGACATAAAAAAAAACTTTTGAGTACAAGAAAATGTTAAAGAAAGGAAAATTTTATTTATCACCATGAAAGAGAAAACTACGAGTGTAAAATTTTTAAATAATTCTTTTAACCCACTTAAGCAAACAACATAACTAATAAAAAATGCTTGTGCAACATGTTACATTAATAATAAATTAAAAGCTCGTGAAAAAGCACAAACACATAAATGAAATAAATATTTTTTATTTTTTTCTCAAATATTTAATTTAAATATGTGCAATTGCACAGGGCTTTCGAACCGAAAAACTGTTTCCTGTATTTTTTAATTAAGGGTTGTTAAATTAATAAATTGTACAATGTAAATAATTATACTCATCTAGTTTTTAATTCTTTTTAAATAATACCCACTAAAAACGCTTCATGGTATACGGAAACTGTCGCATGTTCAACGAACTGAGCCTCAGTTCAAATGTGGCGTGGAGGCTAAGAAAAGGTATTACCTTCAACACTGGACTGTGGTTCAAAATTTAGAAGTTCTACGCCAGTGATACTCAATCCGTGGCCCGCGGGGCCGCATGTGGCCCACCGGACCTATCTGAGTGGCCCAGTCATGGCCCGTTGAACTAACAAATTACAGTAAAATTCGTCGTATAGTGTGCACTTTTAACGCAAAATACAAGATTGAAATTTAAGGGTATAGATATCTACATATATCGAAATACTGTTTAACTACAAGAAATCACATACATCGAAATACTGTTTATCTACAAGAAATCACATACATTGAAATACTGTTTATCTACAAGGAATCACATACATTATGAACTTAAAGGGTTGTAATTCTAGAACTATACTATTTTTTCAAAAGCCTGGAATAGATCCTCAAATAAATGATTCTAAAACATAAGATTATTGCACTCTTACATTTCAGATTTCTTCTTAAAGAAGAATCCGGCGTACCTCTCTCTTTAAACAAAAAAAATCCAAATTGAAAGTATAGATACGCTTAATACGCCGGATTTTACGGTGAATTTTTCAAGAATCATGCATTAAAAATTTAGTGGAAATTCTATCAATCACATATATTAACTTTGCTATCGATGTTATGCTGGGTACAAATTGCGAGATAACTTTTCGCTTTTTGTAATTGTAACGGTAGTGGTCACAATTAACAGTGGAGAAGCTACCATCTTATGAGTGAATCAGATTTTTTTATTCCCTCATGTCTTCCAAGCTAAAAATATCAAAGGAACATATGTTAAGATAGTTAGAATCTTGACTATTCTGTAGAAAAAAATAAACATGGTTTAGCAACTTGTTTGATTTATAGTACAAATGTTATACTTTAAAATATAATTTTTTTCTTTACTATACCAATAAGCATAAATTTTTCAATGGCTCTTTTTCTTGAGAATCTCTTTCAAGACGAGATAAATTGGCCTTCTTAAAGAAATCTTTGCAACGACAACAAAATATTTGGAGAGGGGGGTTTCTTGGATTCATTGATGAAAGGAAATCGAAATTACTCCACATGCTTAAACTTATTTTTTGTGAGTTGAGTTTGATGGATTTTAATATTGTTTTAAAATAAAATCCAAAATCATGAGTTTTAATATTTTGATCAATTTTCCACATTTTAAATGTTATTGATCGTATAGCGTCAAACCCCTTCTATTAATTCTCATGTTGTGACCCGAGTGAAATAATTGCCACATGTATGTGGTCCGATGGGAAAAAAAGGTTGAGTACCCCTGTTCTACACACCCCACATATTACTTTAAATTTAAGACAATGATGTTTAAAATGTACTGTTTATTGAAAAATCATTTTTTTTCTTATCAAATCGAGGCGTTTTTAACTTTTCGTAACTATTTTACTTGAGTTTATGACGGGACTAAAGGACCAATGGACTCGTGGAAAAAACGATAGCGCACAATGAGTTACTTTTTTTGAATGAATTGAAATTTTTACCTCAAAACGTCTTTTACAATTATTAATGCATGACCTTCTTTTTTTGATTTTTCTTGAAAGACCACTGTACTATGATTGTTACATCTATACTTAAAAATGCATTATAAGTATCCGTTTATTGATAAAATTCAAACAACTGGCAATTAGCTTAAGGTATCCGATTACTCTAAAATTGTGAATTTTGCGAAACATTGACAAATTTTTTTTCTGATTTTATTTTATAGGCCATCTTATTAGCTTTATAAAAATACCAAGTTTATTATTTTCCGTTTACTAGAACAAAAAATACAAGTGTTTTAGTAAAAGCACAGATGCCCTTACTTTAAGCAAGATGTCATACTTTAAAACGCGTTTTACTCGAAATGTGTTTTTTTGAAAATTCTCAAACGCGGCCAGCGGTTCAAAAAGTTTTGAAAATAACTGAAATTTTTTGTGTATGTTCTGTATAATAGTGGAAGTATTTTAGCCTTCAGATTTATCAATCACTGTTTTATTACAAAATTTACAGTCACTTATGTGAATATAATCACTGTTTTTTTAAGCAATTTCATATAATAACTGAGAAAAGTGCTCTAGTTTTTGTAAAAATTAAAATATCTCTAATCCTGAAGGTCATTTCAAAATTGAATAACATAGCAACACATTAGAATGAAAAAATTGAAAGTATGTCCATAAACCTTTGGTACAGAATGGGCCGCGTTTAGGCTATTTTTTGTCAATTTTTCCCTATTTTTCCCTATTTTAGTAATAATAATTTCTTTTTCTTTTCTTAATTTCAGCATATTTTTCTTAAAATGTACTAAACAAATCTAAAAATTACAAAAAATCTCCATATCTCAATTTTTTTTTAAAAAAGTCGCAACCAGTCGGATACCTTAATTTTTTTTTGTTTTTATTGTTAAAAGTATACAATACACAACATGCACTGTCTGATACTCGTTCAAAAGGTAATTTGAAACAAATAAATGTGCATGACGCACTTTATGGTGTTCAAAAGCCTAGGCACAACCGGCAGCATTTTTACTAAATGAGTTGGATCAATGTTTATAGTATTAGGCCTAGGCCTAGACATATCATTATGCACAACGTGTAAGGAATTTCTGTGTATTAATGGAAAAAAATTGTTTCTTTGAATATGATCAAATTCAGTTTATGTGTAAAAAAATTAAGCAGATTTTAAAAATTTAATAATCTTTAAAAATAAATATTTTGTGCTGTAAAATATCAGTGTTCTCTGGTTATTTAGCATTTTTAAGAGTTACAACTGCGTTAAAAAAGTCATTTGGTCTTTTCGTATTATGAGAATATTTGAGACCTTTGTGGACTGATAGTTAGCTCTAATGAATTAAATTTCTAAAGGTTGAGAATTTTATTTTTGTATATCCCTTAATTTTCAATGCAGTGATTAAAAAAAAAATATTGCATGAAAAAATTTGGTGTAAATCATAATGCGGTAGATAAAGGGTTAAAAGACCCGAAATGACAGTTAGCCCGGGTCTCACTTATAGTCGCGACAGCAGAGTGGTCTCGGTCGGGGTAGTTTTCTGTCAAACTGTAGGTTCAAGTCTTGGTACCACTAAAGATCTTCCGAGTTGAGGGACAGATTCATTTTACATCAATAGAAGCTCAAAGTTTCCACATTAGCGAGCTATGGAAGTTCGGAGAGTAGGATGCAAGCTCAAGTGTCTTTCTCATCACTTGATCTTGGTGCAAAATTACGGGGTCCAATTGTGTTACTTCTGAGCTCAATGTTAATATACAATTAACCAACTCACTTAGCCCCAATTTTTTTTACTCCTCCCCGGCTAGAAAATGTTATAAACTGAATTGTACTTTGATTTTTATATTATTTAGTAAGACTTCTTTCATTCTAGTCATGCCCAATTCACCTTCATACATTACAAAAGAGCTAATGATGAATGATTCTGGACGAGATAAATAGCAAAAATGTGATAAATGCTCTTTATCTGCTTTACTTCTCAAGAATGACACCTACTTAAATCGACTCTTCAGTAAAATAGAGCTATAATAAAAATTTCAAAAATTTTCACAAGTGATTCTATTCATTTTAACCAACTTGTTTGAAATTTTAACCCCCCCCCCAAGTTTCCATTGTTAACTCCACATTTATGTTTTTGAAATTTCTTATACCTTGCAAAATTTTTTGAAAAAATTTCCTACTATATAGATTAGTAAACAATTTCACTACGGTAAACGGCTATGAGTAAAGTATTGTGATTCGAGAGCTATTTGTCTTTGTCGTCTGATGCAAGAGAACGTGTGGTGAGGTCACATCTCGACCTCTGCCACATTCTGCCACCCACCCCCTCTGTGACCTTACCGTAGTGTGATTCCGTGGACCACAGTGACCACACGTGACGGGCGTGATCGTATTTGAGCTGCGAAACCAGTTCTCTTCTTTCACGATTGATTTCAGACCTGACGAATTTTCTCCCCATTGTCTGTCGTCACCCCTTTTGAGGGTAGAATCACTGTTTTTTCCCGTAAAAGATTAGTTTACGGTGCCAGACGATAAACACAAACCGTAAAAAGAGAAAAGGGACTTGATAAATTGATGTGACTTTCGCATCATTTGTAAGAATATTTAAATCTGGGTCAAAGAGCAAGGTACATTAGCGACTATGAATCATTATTTTTTAGTGTTTTGGAGGATATTGTGTGTTTTGAGCTTTAGCTGTGAATCATGTAGGTCTGACCTACAGTGAAATTTGTTTTCGAAAGCTTTCATCCGAAAATTATGTCTTCTTTGTTCGACCATTCCAATTTTTATGTAACCAACCAAACTTTTCGAAATTGGGAAAAATTTATAAAAATATATCAGATTTAACCAAATGTTGTTAACACATATGTATAACCATTAAACAAACCACTGTAATGCTAAATATTTTAATACATCTCAATTTGATCATTAAAACTACAATACCATCCAAGTATGAACTCACCTCTTATTAACAGCTACGGAATAAAGGGGAAAATGGCATTTGCTAAGGAATAGTTCTTCCAATAAAAAATTACTTAATAAAAAATAAAATTATTTGTCATTTGTATCACGTATTTTTTCTAAGCACAATATAGTTTTAAAAGTTAAATACTTATTGTAGGTAGAAAATCCATTCCCGTTAGTGTGAGGGGTAACGGAGGGAATAGATTCCTAGAACACAACCTTTTTATTCTTATTAATTCCAAATATGATGAGGTTGCTTATAGCTAATCGGAGCGTTTTAACTCTAATAAAAAAAATAACAGTAGAAATTTTATTTTTGTTATCAAACACATCTGAAGAAATGCAGATCGTGGCTATCTTTCCTTGATCCAGATAACAAGATCCCAAGTCTTATGCTCAAACACGTTGACAATTCGAAATACAATTATATCATAGATATCCCACGTAAACTAACATATCAACACACCTTGCTGCTATCTTCCTCTCCAAACACGATTCACAACTTTAAATAGCATCTCTCATTTACTTACATATTAGTTCTTTTATAGAAAGAAATTCTCAAATTAACAAAAGCAATGCATAAAAAGTATTTCCTCTTAAGAATTAATGGAAGGATTCGAAAACCCGTTAAAAGATCTCAAATAACATTAAACATTGTTGTAACATTGTTGCTCAAATAACATTAAACATTGTTGTAACATTGTTGCTCAAATAACATTAAACATTGTTGTAACATTGTTGCTCAAATAACATTAACAAAAACAACAGCATTGTTGTTTAAATAATCCATGGATACGGTGTCAATAATGAACATGCTACAGCCACCTGGATAAATAAAGGCCCATCTAGAGTTTCTATCCAACCCGCCACAAATTTAAAAGCAATCATACGGAAACTTTCAATTTGAATGCTTAAAAAAATCATTTGGTGAAGCGTTTCATTTCTTGTACGTACAAAAACTTTAGTAAAAAATTTAATTTGATTTCTTTCTTTTTTTTTGTATATAAAATGTAATTAAGAAAATTTATACAGAAATGAATTTAAAATACTTCTGAATGTGTAAGCAATGAAAACAGCTTAAATAAATGCGTATACAATTAACAAAATGTATAATGTACTAATTTATATACTTTGTATCAAGTACTAAAAAATATAATATATATATATATACAATAACAATTCCATTCATCGCAACAATGCTAAATAATTTTAAATTCTTATTACATCATTATTTTGAAATTTTGTGGCATTTTATAATAAAATTACTTATGCTAGAATAAATTGTTCTTTTTTTTCAATTTTTTTGTGAGGAGAACTTTGAAAAATAGTGTTTATCATCATATCATCATCCCACACTCACTGAGAAACTGATTGACTAAAATAAAATGTTGAGAATGTGAAAAATGATTGACTGAGAATAAGATATACCAAGTAAAAAAAAAATGTGAACAAGATAAGTAAACCTATCTCGTTCAGTTTTAAATGGACACGCATATAATCTTCCTTTAAGGAAGATGTCAAGAAAACTTTAAAGACTGACCACCAGTTCTGATTTGGTGGTATTATTATTTTTTTACCTCAAAGTTCTTGGGCGTAGTGACAGACCGCTAACAGCCCTCTGATGGATCACCCTTCTGTCTTGAAACAGCAATTTACCTGGTTATTACAGTTAAATTTCCTTATACAGTGGTATTCAATGAATTTTCTTTTGGATATGCAAATCTTTCAACAAGAATTTAATACTTCGGGTTTACTATAAGAAAAGTATAACTAAACACTATAGAAAAGTATAACTAAACATAATTTGCATTTGGTTTATTTTGCTTGAAGTAATTTAGTGCTTGTAGCTGGCCAAGTGGTTTTCGGTCTCCTTGCTGGAGACAGAGCCAGTATTCTTTGAGATTCAGTTAAAGACACGAGAACATTGTGTTTGCTCGTTCTCTTGCCACTCTGAAAGTACGTAGTATTATTCAAACACCAAAAGAGTAGTGCTCACTCTCCTTGCAAATGGTCACTTTTTTGTTGCGTAAATAAGCCTTAATTGTTAAATTTTACGCTTCTTGTGTATTATACCATCCAATTTCGATCAAATTAAAAACGTCACCAAATCGAATGGTTTTCGGTATGATACGCAAGTGCAAGTTTTATTAAAATATGCAGTCAACCTCTAACGGATCTATTCTTGTTCTTCTTACTGACAGTCTTCTTGGAGACAAATGGGTCTTCAAAATTTATCCATTGGAAGCATTCCTTCGAAGAAGAAGATGTGATACCCCCCCCCCCTTGTGCGCGCCACTGACTGAAATCAATATTATATGAAATATATCGAGTATATTTCAAGCCTGTTTACGAATTCAGAGAGACGCATGCTTCATTAAAAAAAAAAAACTGTATCTGAATTTCGTGATTTACCTGAGAAGGTACTAGACCTTATTTGTGATAGCATAAAGTTCAGTAAGAAAACCTTTATTGGCTTATCACGATGAACAAATCAACCTCAGCAATCTGGGTTTGGGCAAGGTGATCGATATGTCAAATTAGCAAGTCTCCGGACGTGATATATCAAAATAGACGTCAGATATAAAGAAAGGGATAAGGAAGGCGATATGTTGAAATATCAGTCTGTCCATCTGATGCAAGGTCACCAGGCGAGGTCACCTACTTGCTAATTGAAAAACCAATTCCGCAAATGAGGAACGAAAGCAATAATTGATCACTAATCAGGTCATCTTGGGAGCATCATTTACATTGAAATTCCGCCAGTATTGATGAGCGTCAATTCTGACACACTTTAATTGAAGTGGAACAGTTCGGAACGTGAATCGTAGATGACCCGAAGTGCGATACAATTCATTTGGATCACGCTCGGCGCACCCACCAGAAGAACAGGAAGAATCGGCACAATCGACTTTGATAGTTTGTGTGGCGAATCAATAAGTTTGAAGGCGATCTCCTTGTCAGAACTAAATGAGCGAGGTGTCAAAGGCGAAATGGCCACAACCAATTCTGAAGCGTGCCCGCGTTCTGCTTTGCATAATGGATAGATCTCTCTTGTTTGCAATCCTCGCAATGGGCTCGGAGAACTAAAAACAAAAAAGCATCTGTTTGCATAACTTCAGCCGCTCGCTAATGTCTTCTTTCGTATTGTTTAATTTCTTTTACGCTTGATTGATGGACTTGCGACTGTTTAATCAATGTGTGTGTGTGTCTTCTTTCTTTTGATTTCAAAGTCTTTCAACAGAAGAGATAATAGACATCTGTTGCAATACGAAAGCTTCATTAATTAAAGTAGAAGTTCTTTTTTAAATGTAGCAAGTAAATATTAAATATTTGCTAATCCATATGAAAATATTTGTAAATGAAAATATAATTTGTTTCAATTTGTTTCAGCGTGACCTTCGCCTAATAGAGTAATTAGACAGATGAAATTCATCACAGAGAGGTGATAAAAATCTAAGAAAAAAGAGCATTGAAAGAAGTAATGGAAAGGATAACTTTCTTTGTGCTTATGAGTTCATCGAAGTAGAAGATTTATTGTTTATGTGCGATATTAACTAACATGTAATTAATCCACATGGAATGTGAAATACACTTTTTGTGGTTTTTGAATAATATATATGTTAATTGCAATGTC
>BMAO01009318.1:0-42152 GCA_019973975.1 Trichonephila clavata
CCATAACCTCTTGTATGGGATACTTGGAAGCAAAGTAAGAGCCACTTCCTATTTGTTTTTTACAATAGTATCCAATACAATCATTCGGATCTAATCTTTGCCCACGTTTCTCCATGGTTGACTGTTATACATATAACAAAAAACTCTTTGTAGGTGGTTTTATGCAGTTTTCCTTCGAAACGACAAGACGAGGTTTGTTTTGCCTGATATAAATTTAATAGGCGTGCTACTACTTGTTACTAATTCAATTTCAAATGTATCGAAATAGTTCTTGATTGGGAAATATAACGGGACAGTAAACTGTTTCGCGATTTGTTCCTTATATTCGTTGGCAATTGGTATGATTTTTAAAATAGGTACTGATACATCTCCTACCAATGAAGGAGCGATAATGTCACAATACACACATACACCTCTGTAATTCCAGCTCGCAATTCTAAAATATAATCTGACGTATAGTTTCCTTCTGTGAAAGTATTCGTTTGAAATCTTAGCATATTTGAAATCTTTTCTCCAAAAGTTACTTTGGTATGAAGCGGTACACTCATTTCGACTTAAGAATCTACCAACTCTCTCAAAACAATATATTTAAATTCTTTAAACAAAGCATCGCGTGTTGGTACATACCACTTTGAATTTTAAACTTATAAGTTTTTCGTGCTTTTTGAATGAGAGGAAAATTTTTGTATTCGATAAGTTGAAATTTTTCTCCCTCAATTTCCTGTGTAATTCCGGAAAAGTCAAATCGAATAGGAAAATTAGCATCGCAAATGATATGTTAATTGCGATTCATTCTTAGTTCAATATTAGAATTCAAGGTAACAATCACTTTTTTCTCTGCTTTTTAAAAACTGCTGTTACATCTCCTGTTTCGTAGATTATTTTCTCAGTAATTTGATCGAATATGTCACTCGAATTCAAATCTTCAAGGGAAATGTCATGTTTTTTCTTAGTCAATGGACTTTTAAGGGCAACTTGAATTTCCTGATCTTTAAGAAAATTAACATTTGGTGCGCTATAATTGCGTAGGATTGTTGCCCCAGCGGGATAACCAGGTACTTATTTGCCTTTTCGTATGTTATAGTCAATTCCCAATAGGAGTTAACATTGATTTTTATTTTCTTTTTGTTTTCAATAAGCGAAAAAGTAATTGGAGGGTCTTTTATCAGTTTTTTCACATTAGCATTAACACCTTCTGTAAACTCCAGATAATCCTCGTTGTAGAGGGAGATATAAAATTCGGGCGTCAATGTTGTACTCTCTACATTTTCAATGGTTTCTATCGAATAAGAATCGTTGTAATTAGGGTGAATGGTAAAATACTTTCCATGAAGTGTTACTTCGCTCAAACAACACTCCCATTCTCCGTTTAAGGTAACAGAACACCTTCGAAGGAAATTTTTTGAATTAACCTGAATTTTGCCTGTTAATGCATATTTTATGGCCTTATGGGTCTTTAAAATCAGAAAAAAAGCCCAAGTAAACTCTTGTTAGTGCACATTTTTTCTGTGAAAGTGGTATTTTATGAAAAAATAAGCAAAAATAAGACTTTACGCAAAACATGATAACTGAAAATAAAATAAATATATTGACATTTTGTAAATTGAATAACATAGCATACAACCTTATCTAGGGAATAGACACTTATTTTGGTAATATAACCATTACGTGAGAAGCTATTGTGTTTCGAGCTTCTTAACGTTGAAATTTTCTTTAAAAGCTATTGTAATTTTCACTTTATTGCTGTATAAAAAAATTTCTACTCACCATAAAATCTTAAGAGAGGTCTATTCCCTGTATTAGTATTTAAAAAACATATATAAAATTTTTATTTCATCCAAGCATAACTTTTTGAGATATTGTGTTTTGCGGTAAGAAAAAATGTAAAAAAACACATTTTGAGGAAACGACAAAAATAACATTAAACCAATTTGATTACAAGAAAAACACTTTTTTTCTTATTAAAATGCACCAGATTTATAATTCTCTCCATCTTTAACTTCTAAAACAATATATTTTTTCTTTTCAAGGGGTCTTAAAATTTTCCTATGTTTCTTTGTTTTGGGGTCTGCGTTATGAATCGATTCACGGATTCTGCATTTATCTAAATGTTTATATCCCCGTAAGGTAAACACCCCAGGATTTTCAGTATTCATCTTATTAAAAACTTTGAGGCACCCATTTAATCCCTCATTGAAATGTATAACAGCATCATACGACCCAAATTTAATTGTTTTGAGCGAAACAAATACTTCTTTCGGAACTTTTTGCCAGACTATTCCATTAAAACATTCATTTGCATTTTGCGTGCGTCCATGTAAGCACTTACTTAATATCTGTTTGTCGCATAGTTCTAAATATACTGGTTTAATTTTATTTAAAACATCATTTGATAAACCAGCATATTTTGTGGTACATTTTGTTCCATTTGCAACCCCCCCCCCCCCCCGCTGAAAATAACACCAGCTGTCTTTCCCTATTGGGCATTGACCATGCATCGGTTTCTTATCACTTGATGCACAGTGATATAACGCAGCAATTACATTTTGCTGCATGGCATTTAAGTTACCGACATTACTGCGTACAGCAATTCCGTAGTAATTTTGAAGTCGATCGATAAAATTATCAGTTAATTTGCCTTTACCAGACATTCCTTTAGTTTTTGTTTTCAGCTTTCTTAGACGCGAGCCCACTCTCTTTTGTACATGGCCAATGCACTCAAACTTTGTCACACTGTTCATTCCATAAGTATCTTTCACACTCATGAAAGCTTTTGAGTCACCATCCCCATAATATTGAGTGTATTGAAGTCCGCGGTTTCTTTTCTGATCGAAGAAATATTCGTGAAGCTCCCACAATTTCCATTTTTGACGAAGATCCCGTGAAGTTACACTGACATATGTGGTCGGCTTTTGACGACTCATATTCAGTTTCTTGGCATAGTCTGAAGTCTCTTACATGTAGGGCAGTAGGACGACATAACTTCTACGTCTAACACCTTACCAGTATCAACTGATATTGCAGCAACACAGCCATTCATAGACGTATATTCTTTACGCTGCCATGTGCCATCCACAAATATGCCACATTTTACAAAATCAGATGAAAATTTTTGTTTTATATCCACAATTTCAGTAGCAGCTTTTTTCATGGATTCCTCAGCTACTTCCTGAACCACTTTTAAAAGCTTTGCTTCCTGATTTTTGAAAGCAGTTTTTGTCAGTCGAGGCAAATTTAATGTTGAGCATAATTTAAATGCACCAGCAAAACCCTTGCCTATCTGCTGCATTTTACTAGCCTGGTATTTATGACTGGTGCATTTACAACTTTTTTTGATGAAGCAAATGCAAAGAAAAAGTAACAGCATTTACATTTTAGTGTAAAATGAGAGCATAATCCATACATGGAATCCTCAAAAAGCTCTACTTTTTCAGCAAAATATTTTGGGCAGCAAAGTTGAGAAAATGCATCCACAATAAGCTCAAGATCAATGATTCTGTTACCAAACAGAGGACCAGGCATTTCTTCTGCAGTTGACATACTCTCATTTCCCAATTTTGAAGAGCTAGCAGTGCATTCAGGAACAGGTGTTGAATTACTGTTATTTTAGGAAATTTTTGTGTATTTATTTCCATAAAATTGTCTCTTACGCTTTCTAGCAATACTTTTAACCATTTTCAAGCAAAAATAAAACAGAATAGAATTATTAAATAACTTTCTACGCTGTCGATTCTTTCAGTATGAAAATCAAACATATATGTGAACAAAGTCACTAAACAACAAATTTGCTGCCAGATTCCATACATAAAAAAGGAAAAATGTATTTCCAAAACATTTATATTTATTCTCAAATATTCTATTTTAATTTCTGACTAAATATTTGTATATTAATTTTCATATTTCATGTCATATACCATGAAAGAGAAACGTAAGCAAACAATTTGGGCCACTTCCGGTTAGCAGAAAGGCATTTCCGGTCAGAGAAATTCATGATCAAGTAATATTAAAGTTATTGGAGAAGCCAATTTTTTTTAAAGTGATCTGGAGTGTTATTGGGAAATAATTCGTACTCGCATTAGAAGGTAGCAAAATATGAAAATCATTCGCGTTTTGAGTCATTATGATATGCAATTTGATCAGCTCTTATCCAAGAATTTTGATAATCGCGAAATCCGACCCACTTTACAAATAATGGACGAGAAGCACCTCTACCTTTAGTCTGGAGGAGATTTTTTCTATTGCCCAATAGGCGTTTGTTGATTTGTCTATTTTTTGTAACTCCTCGTTATAAAAACGACCCTCAATTACTTTAGAATTAAAATCTTGTAATGTATAAGTTGGAGAGGAATTGTGGGATATCTTTTGTAAATGCGAAATGCTTCTTCAGTCCAACCTAGTAAATAGCCTTTGCGAAAAGTTTTGCGAGCTTTCGATAATCTATGTCTCCCGCTGCAAAACTGAATTGTGGATCTACATTCGAATGATATAAACGTTTCTATAATTCGGGTTCGTCATCTGTTGTCACTTGGGCGGGTTCAAAACCATGAGCACGATGGATGGAATGATTGTATGAATGTACTAATTTAGGTAAAATATCATAATATTTATAGGAATTACGATAGGTAAAGGCTCTGTGCAATCGTTCTCGTAAAGTTCTGTGCGCACATTTTGTTTCGCTTTTCGTGGAATAGTGATGAATTTTATATCGCTTTAACATAGCGCGTACAATTTTATTGTAAAACTCTGTTCCCTTATCAGTTTGAAGATTTTGGGGTTTTACTTTTCTAAATACTTTTTGCAATACTTGTTTTATTGTGCTGGCTTTTTTTTTATCTTTAATTGGAAAAGCTCTCAAATATATCGTGACATCACATCAATAATGGTTAAAATATAGCGATATCCTTTGTTGTAACGAGATAGCTTTTGCATGTCTAATAAATCACTCTGCCACAATTCATTTATTCCATATGCAATAGTTTTGCGTCTCTGAAACTTAAAACGAACAGGTTTGTGAAATGTGTAAACGTCTTGCTGCGAAAGCCATTTTTGAACATCATGCTGGTGAACTCCGCTTGCTTTTGACAAACGCTTCACACCTCCGAAAGAAGACGGTTCCTTTGGATTAAAGTATAATTTTCTTAATCGGTCCAAGTTCGTCTTTTTTTTTATATTTCTGGCGAATGTCGAGTAATCTTTGTGAACACAGGATTTGCATCTGAAAGAAGTAACTGTTCTCTTAATCTTTTATTACCGATCCATTCCAAAGGAATATTCACATGATGTAATACTGTGTAAAATTTTGCGAATCCTGTAGGAGGAGTTAAAATACGTTGATCATTTTTCATCATATAGCTAAAGAGATCTACAATATGACTATTTCGTTGTGTATCTCCATTAAAATCAAATACATTTTTATCATTGAATGTGTAGTTAGCTTCTCTGAATGTTTCTAAAATAGGCAATATATTTTTTTTCGTGTCTTGGGTATGGAATATCCTATATATTTTGCCATAATGCTAATTCTTGATGGTACTTCGGGTATGTTTGTTAGTGGAAGCTCTGGTTCTGTTAATAATTCTGGAGGAATTTCGAATGGTTTCGGAGGTGGAGGAGGTTGCATCACTCTCTGATACTTCGGTATCAAATCCGATAGCAGTTTAGCCTTTATGTCATCGGATGTTTCGTTTTCATGCAACAAACTCGAAATATTATTTTCTATTCGAATTTTTGGTTGGTTTTCTTCAAAGTAACGTGATAATAACTCTTTCGGGACTAAGCCCATTTCTTGAGCCATATTTCTTATATGTGTTTGCCGATCGCTTTTCCAGCGATTCCGCCTAAGAGACTCAAAATAGCTGGTAGTATTAAAGGGAGAAAACCACCGACTTGACGATTGGTAGTAAACAGCTTACGTTTGCGAGAAATAGGAACGTTCCTATTGGCTAATAATCGTATCACTCTTTTGTAACTACACAATTTTTTTAATCTTTTTTGTTGGTATGTTACAGGATAATAAATTTTGACATATTTCGCAGATAGTTTTTATTCGATCAGCTGTTGCACTCTTTAAAATCGCTTTTCGTTGAGCAGGACTGGCAGCAGCTAGCACATGCAGCAAATGGACATGACGGCTGATTCAATTCATTTTTCTTTTGGAACAAAAACCCAATTAATCATTCCATGATCGGGAAATAAAGACTTATGGAGACGTTGTACTCCTGTCGATCTTGGATGAACATCGACAAGCAAATAACTAAATGGTTCTTAAGTTACTTTTTTATATGAATCCATGAAATATTTATTGCGTCCTGGAAATGCTTGTCAACCAAAACACCAGCTTGCAATAAATCTCGATTATTCCGAAATAAAATTATGCAATGTGCGTTAAGGCTAATATCTCTCATATATTTTACTCTCGGAAAAAGATTTTGTGTTACAAGTATCAAGCTGTATTTCTTTCTTCCCATAGTAAACATTTGTGAAATTTCACTCGTTACGTCATTCATCATTTCATCCAATACAATCAGATCACAGTCTTCTTCTGAAGGTAGTCCCGAAACAAATTTAAAATCTTTCTCGTTCGAAAACCATGGCTGTCAAATCTTATAGCACCATACAATCTTTTTCAGGGGAACTTCGTACACTTGTTCAGATATGAGTTTCTGCAACAAACTCGTTTTCCCACTTTGGGAAGGCCCTGAGATAATAAAATTTGACGGGTGGTGTAATTTTATCATTTTTTAGCAGATTTCACAAACTTCCTTAAATTCTTTTTCTGTTAATTGTACGCCGATAATTTTTGGTTTTAACTGTTCAGATGCATTTTGGGGTAACCAGAAATAACGAATATCGAATACTTTTTCTCTGTTTTTATAACAAATGTGGAGGAATATTTTTCTACCGATATGTTTTGATAATACACACTCTGTGTTTGTTATATTCACTTCTGTCACTGTTGGTGTGTATACTTGCAAATAATTTATGAATACAACAAGCTCAATAACGATAACAAACCACAGGATGGCAAGGTGTAAATAATTATGTTTTGTACGTCTGTCCATCTTTAGAAGGTTAAATGCTTACTTAACACATTGAACATCTGCTCGAGAATGAAAGTTTTTTTCTCTGGATTTCTATTTATAAGATGTTCTGAAAATGATAATAAAAATCCTACTTTAATCATAGTCATTCCATCGTGGAACAGAGATTTTGAAATTTCTTTAAATAACTTTTCATTGGAATATTTTGCGACAGATGTGATAATGCAGTCCCATAACTTTTGTTTATAGCATCCATTTTACGTTTTTGAGCTTTCTTAGGTTTGAACACAAGCACAATAATAAAAAAGGCTCGGTCTCGCAAATGTGCTAAGGCTTTTGACGTCTGCGTTGCCGAGTCTTTGTTATTTAAAACCCTGTATCAAGCTAAAAACATTCATTTACTTTACTTTTTCGTGGAATACGCAAACTCTACCATGAAAAAGTACTTCAAAGTAAAAAAAAGAATTTCATGTGCATTCTTTTAAGTTTTTAAAGTGTTTTGTTTTCTAAGTCGTGTAATTCTTTTCGTAATACACCCCTCCCCCCCGTAAGCGGAGAAACTTTTTTTAAAAAAAGTCATTACCTTCAAATTTAAAACACTAAACCTGGAGGAAAATTTAATCACAACATTTAAATTCCTTCCGGTACAATGGAAGTAGATCAAGGAACAAAGTGTGTTTACATTTTGGTCAGGACCGTTTTTTTTTTTTTTGCTCGTGGAAACCACGTCTTTAAAAATAGTTCAAGGGGGGAAAAATGTGTTCGGCTACTAGTTTGAAAACTATAAGTGTGAAGGTATTAAAGGTTTTCTTCTGATCAATGCGACAACAGATTATGAAAGGGTAAGTTTAGTTTGAGTTTTTTAAAAAGTGTTTTTCTAGTAGTTCGAATAAAACCTTTTAAAAATTATTTTATTTTCAACATTTAAACATATCATACTATAACTAAATGGAATGTGTTTTTCGAGTGAAATTGAAAGACTAATGTTTGCTTGCATTTATACAGCGCCCATCATTTACCACTACTTATAATGTCCTGTACCTACCATTAAATTTTTTACCATGAGTTCAGGACCACTTTGTATAGTAGGTAAATTTTATCAATTAGTGCTAATTATTTGCTCAATAATTTAGTTCTTACTGTTTCTTGTTCTGGACAATCGACAAAATCAAAAGAATATGTTTGGTGTCGTATTGGGGACTTTTGACCCCCTCACCCATGAAAAAACACCTGAATGTGTCACTGCCCATTGTAACGTGTCTATTCGCGTTCATCTTACTAATAGTCCTCTTGGGGAACACAGGGCCTTTAAAAATTATTCTATCGAAAACTTTCCTCCGAAACAGAAGATGTGGTTGTACAAATCCAGATATATATTTAAAGAGTAAACTTTCGAGTTAGAGGAGAGAGAGGTTAGAAGCTGTGAGATAGGGGGAAAGTTAACTTAAGATAACGTAAAGCTAGACAAGAGCACTTCGTAGATTATTTGATTAATATTTAGATTGACGATTTGGTCAATAAGTTGTTAAATTGGATTCGTCTGTTTGGATAAGATTACCTCAGAAATTACCTTCAAATATAAGAAGGTATATTGCCTGGAAGTGCTAAGTATAAGTTATCCGATTATTTATTTGTCTCGTTTGCTTCCATACAGTAGCGCACACAAGAATTTTTCAAGGTTGTGGATGGGGGGGGTCCAGGGTCGAAAGTCCACTATTCTCGTATCATGCTCTAACATATTCTTTTGATTTCATCGATTTTTGGTAAAAAAAATAGTAAAAAAATTAATAATTGAATGAATTAATATTAATTAATAAAATTAATTTTCAATAACGTATACTTAATTAAATTTTACGTACTATATACATAGGATTATATTCAAGCGAAAAAAATCAAAGGCTTTGGGGAGGGGTGGACACCCAATGCGCCACTACTCCCATACGTTTATCAATTGGTCCATTTCTTAACTTAGATTGCTGAATTTGTGTTGGTGTTTAGAATAGTAAATAAATTGTGTTGTTTTGATTATGGCTAATTTTCCTTCTAACCCTCATACACTAATGGATGGGACAGCCCATCCATTACAACATGACTCATCTTCACCTGTCAAGTCTTTTAATGGGCTGCATCCACATTTCCGTCGAACTTAGCTGCTTTAAAAAAAAGACCTTTTGCTGTTCCGGTCAAAAAAGATATGTCGTTTGAAACGAAGTCCAATTTTTTCTAATCCAAACAAACTAATAAAAATAAAATTTTGAACTTCTAAAATAATTTGTTAATTATGGGGTTTTACCTATATTTTAATCGAGGGAAGAGAAAATTCGTTAAATAAGGGTCAGAGTTAATATAATTCCGCTTTTGTGATCCTACAATATAAATCCTACAGCAAAAATTTATCTGAGGCTAAATTTTCATTTCAAAAAATAAATCGAAGCTATTTATAGGGTTGAATAAGATCGTGTTTAAATGCTGGTAAAACTAAAAGGATCACCTTTAGGAAGTTTTATTGCCTATAATAAGTAATTAATATTTTTATTAAAAATATTTATACGAGAATTTGGTTCTTGCTACTAAATAAATTTAGTTTATGACAAAAATTTCTGCGTGATTGTGTTGCGAACGAATTTAACTATAACAAAAACACACTGTACGTACGAATTCAAATTTCTTTAGAATTAATCATTACTGTACCTTTTAGATTTACACTTATCTTCTACAAAATAACATTGCAAGAAAACAGTAATAGCGTACTCTATACCGCTTTTTTCAAACTGTGGGGTGTAACACCTTAGGGGGCATGATAACCCTACGTGGGGGCGCAAGCCTATCGAAAAAGAAATATTATTTATCAATACGATGTTAAGAACGTTTCATAATTATGAATGACTTCCAAAAGCTTGTAGTATACAAACTTCCTTAACAAAATTCAATGCTTATCTTGCTAATTTGTGTGGCTTATAATTAAAGTCGTATTGCAGCTTTAGCCTCAAAATACATTATTATTGCACTCATTACATTGTTATTCTGTGGACTGCGCTAAATTCGGTCGCAAATATTGAAAGTTTTTGAAGCAATGTGCTCTAATATTACTAAAAAAGGGACCATTTCAAACGGCAGTTTAAAAAATCACACATACGCACATATAACTATATCTTATTTTAATAATAAATTTATTGGTATATTAATTAATACAACCATGGTATTTCAAAATTCTTATCGTTAAAATAACAATTTACAAAATAAAATGTAAGTATTTATTTAATATTTATTAAGATACCTCAAATTTATTCTATGGTAAAGAAAAAAGATTTTATATAAAGTAAACATGAAATGTGACAGTTCATATTTTTTATACTCTGAAATAACAAACACGGTACTTCCAGAATGAAATGCCATAAAAACATAATCATCAAAATGTAAACGTAACTCATGTGAGCAAGGACGCCATCCTTCATATTCAAGAATAAACTTTAAAGCATTAAATATTTCATCTTTTTCTATAAATTTGCGAAATTCAAATGGCACTTTTTCCCACAGTTTTTTAACAAGAGTGACGAAATCATATCCAATCCAATCCAACATACGTTTATGGAAGAGAATTACTTTAAAGAAATCGCAAAAATTCTGCTCGGAGAGATAAGGCCACAAAAATTCTACGGCATCTAAAAGTTTTTCTTGTGCCGGCCAGTCCAAAAAGACCTGTAGTACTTGGAGAGGGTATTTCTTAAAAATTTCCTTTTGTTGACACGGGTCTAGGATTGAAAAGCAGAATTGTAGATCATAAAAATTGATCCATACTCCACTGAGAAAGCGCATCAAGTGCTGGAGTCTTTTTCCTTGTTCTAGTTTAGGAAGATATGTTGGAAGACCAAAAGTATCACAGCTGCTATATCGAGCAATTTCTTCCCAGTCTAACTCCGCCCCATTTCCGGCCCAATTGACCCACTTTTGCAAAATAACAAAACTGGAATCTTCGAAAAAGTTCCGTTGAGCATCATCTAGGATTCCCCAGATTGAAAGTACATCCTCTTGAAAACAATAATTACATGCTAACATAAAACGATCTGTGATATCTATGTTGTCATCAGCAATTATTGCTTTCGCGGTCTTCTGTCTGTCGATTTTATTATAGTGAGTCCAATGGAAATGATGCTGCAAGTTCGTGGTAGACTTAATTATTGTCATGTGATTGAGCAACCACTCGTAAGATTCTATGAGAACGAGTTTAATTAAAGGCGCTATTTCTTTCCTGCAGATATCGGGCAATGGAAGAGCAGATAGCTTTTGGCCAACAAGAATCTCCCATTGTTTATTGGGAAGGGAGTGATAGTTATCATCACCTTGATACTTGTAATTAGAGAAAGATAGTTTAAGACGTTTTGAAAAAATTTCATGTACATGAGTGTCGTTGAGCAATATGGCAGGTTTTTCCTCAAAAAACGCTTCTATTTCCTCACTGGACCAAATGCAAAAGTGAATACTGTGGGTACTTGTGAAAGTTTTCACATCTGGGTCGTTGACCATAGCAATTGCAAATTTCGAGAGACACATTTGACGTAAAGATACTAAAATGTTAGGCAGTTGCATGATGAAGGAATTGATCGCTGGCAATTCTAATCCTTTTCTTGAAATTAGACCTAAATAGAAAGAATTACCAATAATTAACAATGTGTATTTAATATTTGTTAAGCGATAAAAAGGAAATGTCATTTTAATATAAAAAGATTATACATATTATGTAAATACCGCATAGAAATGTAGACAAGATTGATATTTAATGTGCTAAAATTTACGAATATCAGTTAAAAAAAAGAGCTTCAATTTTAGATTTGGTACAGTAAAAAATTTCCAGTTTAAAGGATATCACTCACAAATATGGATATCACACAATGTGAAAATGATGCGCTGTATTTTTTAAAGAAAAGTTTCATCTTGATATTTCAGGAATCATATATGCACTAAAAGTTACTTCATCATCTGACAGCTTGAAAAGTTCGAGCCTCGCGCTAATTAACATCAATAAAAGGCTCTACAGGAATGAGTAGATCAGAAATGCCGATTCTGCTGTAAAAGGCGGGGCAGACGGTCGCAGAAAAGAAATGCCGATTTGGCTGTAAAAGGTGGGGCAGGCAGTCGCAGAAAAGAAATGCCGATTCTGCTGTAAAAGGTGGGGCTGAGTCGAGCTGTTTTACTCCTGCTGTTGAGTTGAGTTGTTTTTCACCTGCTATAGTTTGGTTTTCGAGGTGCAGGCCACACAGGTAGGGGTCGAGTTGAGTTGTTTTCTCCTACTGCTAAGTCGAGTTGTTTTTTAAATGTGTAAAAAATTTTAGTATAGAATACATAAAAAATAGAGACTTTCGACATTATTCTTTCATTAAAAGCTTATCTAGACTTGTTTCGAAACAACTCTGAAAACACCAACATAAAACGTACATATGTAAAAGATGTTTTAATGCTTTCGAAACAGAATACAAACTTCTTCGCCACAATGAGATGTGTGTGGATAAAAGTCCTGCAAGGGTAGTAAATGCCGTCAGAAGCAAGTAAGTTTTTAAAATTTAAAAATGTTCAGCATTCTTTGAAAATACCTTTTGTTGTGTATGCGGATTTCGAGTGTGTAACTATGAAAGCTGATACTTGTTGACCTGAGGTAAAAAAGCTTTTCCTTTACCCATGTTTATGAAAAACATGTCTCGATAGGTTTTGTTATTTTATCAGTTACCATTACAAGGATCCAGTAGTACATAGAGGTACTGATGCCCCAAAACTTTTTATTGAAAAACTAGAAAAAGATGCAATAGAAATTGAAAATATTTATAAAAACGCAAAACCGTTATTACCTCTTAGCGAATCAGAAAAGCAATTGTATGATAATGCTAAAAATTGTTATATTTGTGATCAAACCTTTCGCAAAAACAATATCAAGGTTAGGGATCATAATCATGTTACTCAAAATTTTAATGGTCCTTGTTGTAATACTTGCAATTTAGCAACGAAAACCCCCAAATTTTTGCCTATTTTTTTCCATAATCTTTCTGGGTATGAAGCTCATATTCTTATTAAGGAGTTGGGATATGATAAAAAACAAATTAATTTAATTTTGAACACTGAAGGAAAATATATTTCTTTCGGTAAAAATATTTCAAACGATTTTCAGTTAAGGTTTTAAAATTCTTTCAAATTCATGTCCTCTAGTTTGGAAAACTTCATAAAAACATTTAAAAAAAAGATGAGTTTAAATATATGAAGCATTATTTTGATTCAGAAAAAAATAGATTTTCTTTTAAGAAAAGGTGTTTTTCCGTATGATTATTTTGACAGTTTTGAAAAATGTAATGATACTTGTTTGCCACCTATTCGTAAATTTTACAATAAAATAAATAAAGAACTAGAGTGTAGAGGATTATAATCACGCCTGTAAAGTGTTTAATCAGTTTCATTTAAATAATCTTGGTGAATACTGTGATCTATATGTAAAAACAGATGTCCTATTGTTAACAGATCTCTTTGAAAACTTTCGGAAAATATGCATGCAAACTTATGAACTTGACCCCTGTTGGTATTTTACCACCCCAGCTTTATCGTGGGATGCTATGCTATTATAACCTAAAGTAGCTATCGAACTGTTTACAGATTACGACATTCTTCTTTTTATAGAAAATGGAGTAAAAGGAGGTATAAGTCAGTGTTGCAACCGTTATGCTATAGCTAACAACAAACATATGCCTAATTTTAATCCAGATGAGGAGATAAAATATTTAATGTATCTTGACGCAAATAATTTTTACGGTTACGCGATGAGTAAATATATACCCTTAAAAGATTTTGTTTGGAGTGATGGCAGTTTAACTGAACAGAATATTTTAAATTTATCAGATGATTTAGATTTAGGTTACATCTTGGAAGTGGATCTTGACTACCCTTCCGAATTGCATGACAAACATTCAGATTTTTCCCTTGCCCCTGAAAATAAACCCCCACCTAATTGTACAGAACCTAGACTTTTAACTACTTTGGAACCAAAAACAAAATATATTCTCCATTATTCGAATTTAAAATTTTATTTAAAATTAGGGTTAGTCTTGAAAAAATTTACCGTGGTTTAAAATTTTTTCTGTCGCCTTGGCTTAAAAATTACATAGATTACAATACAGAATTAAGAACTAAAGCTGTAAATGACTTTCAAAAGGATTTTTACAAACTAATGAATAATAGCATATTTGGGAAAACGATGGAAAATGTAAGAAGAAGAGTAGATATACGTTTATGCTCAACAGAAGAGCAAGCTCGAATGTTAATAGCGAAACCAAATTTTAATCGGCGTACAATATTTTCTGAAAACTTAATGGCCATTCATCTTAAAAAAACCTAAATCAAATTCTTAAAACCAATACAGGTAGGAATGGCGATTTTAGACTTATCAACAGTCCTAATGTATTCTTGTCACTGTGAGTACATGAAGCACCGTTACGACTCAAAAGTAAGGCTCATGTATTCAGACACCGATTCCTTTACTTATGAAAAAAGACATGATTATTATAGTGACTTGAAAGACGATATTAACTTATATGACCCTCCAGACTATGACAAAAATAATATTTTTAATTTACCTCTACTTAACAAAAAAGTCATCGGGAAAATGAAAGATGAAAACAAAGGAAATAGTATGACAGAATAAGTAGGAATAAAATCGAAAATGTATTCCTACAAAACAAACCATAAGATTGATTGATTTTTGGGTTTATTGGCGCAAAAGCCGATCTTGGCTATACTGCGCCAAACATTTGTTTTAATATATGTGGTCTAGACGGGAAGAGAAAGAAAGAATGGATTGAATGACAAGAAAGAGGGTCGAAAATAAAGAAGGATCACTAGGGTACCCCGGGTTCGTGAAGCCCATGTTTACCAAAGACAGTAAACCCCGTGTGAAAAGGAAAAGATCACTAGGGCACCTCGGAATTGTGACACCCGTACTCGCCTCAAGAAGGTGAGCCCCCTGAGGGGACCATAAGATTGAAAAGTGGTTAAAAGGAATTAAAAAACAATCTTTAAAAAGTAAAATAACATTTGAGGACTACAAAGTCTGTCTTATTAATCAAAAATTAAAATATGCTGACATGAACTTAATTAGGTCCAAATTTCATTCAATACACTCCATAAAACAAAACAAACTTGCTCTGTCCTTATAAATATGATAAAAGGTTTGTTAATGGTGATGGCATTACTACTCTTGCCCATGGACATTGGTCGCTGATGAATTTAGAGCTATGACATAAAATCCAGTGATGACACAATAACGTGATTTTTTGTAAGTAAAAGATTGTAATGTGAAACGGATTACAGAATGCTGTTTTTGTAAATAAACAATTTACTTTCTATCTTTACTGTACATGTGTAATCATTATGCTGAATTCAATTTTACGACTTGTTGTCCTGTAATGTAAATAAGCGAATGTAATGTAAAACGTAGTATAGAATGTTTTTGTTGTTTTTTTTTTTTTTGCAAAAATAAACAATTTACACTTTGTATCTTTACTGTGTATGTGTAATCATTATACCGAATTAAAATTTACAATTTTTTATTAAACAACGTATAATAAATATTTTTTTTATTTCTATTCAATTAAGAAAAAATAATTAAACTAAATGGTTATTGCAATCAATAGTTATACAATTTATAGTCTTTGGAAAAGGCAAAGAGTTTGCTTTAAACACATAAACATAAATTTTTCCTTACTTTTATGCAAAATATATTTAAAATATCACTTATGCTTAACATACTAAGATAATTTGTTTGAAAAACGTATACTGATATTTTTTTTTTTTAAATGAAACTATTTCAACATAAATTAAACTAGAAAGTAATATGAAAAAAAATTTAACAATATAACCGTATAAAAAAAACCCAAATTTTTTCAGATTTATAAAAATAATTTTTTTAAAGCCAAATCTTGTCGGAAACTTATACAAACTATTTATACGGTATTTTCTCCTTACTTTTGTATGAAATGTATGTAAAATATCATTTACGCTTAAACATTCTGAGATAATTTTTTTTAAAAATATACACACACACTTATTTTTAAAAAGAAAGTATCTCAACAAAAATTAAACTAACAAGCAATACAAATAAAATTAACTCAAATTAAACATTTAAAAAATTATTTTATTCAGATCCTCATAATATTCAAAATAATCAGATGGATACAATATTTCTCTTACTTCTCTTAAAATATTATCTAAGCAAATATTTTCCAAAAATTCTTCAGTTACATAATTTATAAGTTCCAATAATAAAAAAGTCTCATTTTTTTTTCAGAAAAAGATTATTATAAAAAACATTCAAGAAAACGATTTAAAACGTTCCACAGCCATCTTGTAGAATCAAGATCGGACAAGCTAAGACAAGTTAAATTGCAACCAGTTCACACAGATTACGAGTACACAACATCACATTTGTTATCAAAACAATGTAAATATTTTTTTTATTTCATTTTACTTAAGAATATTATTTTAAATAAGTTATAGTTTGAAAAAACTAAAAAACACGCTTTTATACTGAATCGAACTAAAAAGTAAAAAAATAATTCTTAATAAAGAATAAAATGATTGACGAGAAAATGAATGTCATTTGATAAAAGCGTGGGGTGCTTTGTACTACATTTTCACACTAATTCAGCATTTCGGAATAGAAGTTAGAAATTATAACAATTGATACATTTATAGAACACCCCAAGCTTTTACCCCAATGACAATCATTTTCTCGTTAATCATTTTATTCTTTATTAAGAATTATTTTTTTACTTTTTAGTTCGATTCAGTATAAAAGCGTGTTTTTTAGTTTTTTTCAAACTATAATCTATTTTTCATTTTTTAGTTCGAACTACAATAAAAACGTGTTTTTTTAAACTATCATTTATTCATTGTAGAATTTATCTTTGAGTTTGATATTTGAATGAGTGAATATATTAACGTCGCACTGTCTTAGCAACACGAGGGCTTTTGGCGACGGTCCGCGTAATTTTGAACCATGGTCAAGTGACGTGGATGACACCTGAGCTGGCATCCCCCTCTCCTAACTACCACACCACACCAACGAGAGGATGTTTGAGCTCTCGACAGATTTAACATGCATCACTCACCTACACGGCGGGTCTTTAGTGGTACTGGGATCGAACTCATGACACGCTAGCCATGATCCGATGCCTAGACAACTTAGCTACCGCAGCCAGCAGCATTTAATATTTGAAGCTGGAATTACGTGGCCGTGGAATTAGTCTTGCTCTTCAATGGATATTAATTATCGGGTCTGAAGTGTATTTATTCTCTCCGTTTACGAGGCCTCGGATGAGTCCCGTATCGTTATATTAGATTCCGTCTCTTTTGAACAGGTCTAACAAATAAAAGTGTGTTAAGAAATAAAAATTCGAATTAAAATTTTTTTTAATGTACCATGTTTTTATATAACGGACTAAAAATTATAAAATTCCTCCTTTTCGTTTTCTTTTTTAACATTTTCATGCATTGTTATCCACTTCTCATCTATGGTCCAAATTTCAAGTCTCTAGCTCCTCGGGAAGTCACACATTTTAAAATCAATTACAAAATTCCACCCGGACAGACATTAAAGAAAGCGAGTTAATAAAAGCATGGTAATATGAAATGTCAATCATTTATTCGCCTTTCAAACGTGTTCCTTTCATGTTAATTCGTATCATCACTTCTAAACGTATTGCTTTATAAAAATAAAAAAATATTTTGCAGTTAGAACGTAAATTATTTTTTTTCACATGCAGGAGCCTTTTTTTTTTATTTTCATTTTCAGAAAAATGTTTATATTAAGGTAAAGAATTGCGAACACCCACCCACCCTCCACTTTCTCAGACACAGAACACTTTTTATGTTTGTTTTATTTCTATTAACCGCAAGTGTTTTTTATTCCTGCATATAATTAGTTTTAATTCAAAAGACTCTCTTCTGGGTTACACCTTATTCTTTTAGTCGCCAATTCTGGAAATGATGTATGAAATTAGTCGCCATATCTGAAAATGGTATATGGAGCTAGTCGCCAAATTTGAAAATAATGTATGCAATAAGTCGCCAAATCTGGAAGTAGTAGGTGGAACTGTCGCCAAATCTGATTATCCTTATTCCTGACGATCCTGATGAGGACATTGGAACAAAATTATGAAATTATTGTATTGTCATCGGTCCTTGACAAGTGTGCAAAATTTCGAATGAATCTGAGCTTTTTAAGTGGTTGAAAATCGAGTTCCAAGATTCCGTTACATGCAAGTGAAACTTATAAAAGTGTGTTAATTTGAAAAAAACTAAAAAACACGCTTTTATACTGAATCGAACTAAAAAGTAAAAAAATAATTCTTAATAAAGAATAAAATGATTATAACAAGAAAATGAATGTCATTGTGATAAAAGCGTGGGGTGCTTTGTACTACATTTTCACACTAATTCGGCATTTCGGAATAGAAGTTAGAAATTATAACAATTGATACATTTATAGAACACCCCACGCTTTTACCCCAATGACATTCATTTCCTCGTTAATCATTTTATTCTTTATTAAGAATTATTTTTCTACTTTTTAGTTCGATTCAGTATAAAAGCGTGTTTTTTTAGTTTTTTTCAAACTATAATTTATTTTTCATTTTTTTAGTTCAAACTACAATAAAAGCGTGTTTTTCAGTTTTTTAAACTATCATTTATTTATTGTTAAATTTATCCTTGAGTTTGATATTTGAAGCTGGAATTACGTGGCTGTAGAATTAGTCTTGCTCTTCAATGGATATTAATTAACGGGTCTGAAGTGTATTTATTCTCTCTGTTTACGAGGCCTTGAATGAGTCACGTATCGTTATATTAGATTCCGTCTCTTTTGAACAGGTCAAACAAATAAAAGTGTGTAAAGAAGAAAAAGTTCGAATTAAAAAAAATTTTTAATGTACCATGTTTTTATATAACGGACTAAAAATTATAAAATTCCTCCTTTTCGTTTTCTTTTTTAACATTTTCATGCATTGTTATCCACTTCTCATCTATGGTCCAAATTTCAAGTCTCTAGCTCCTCGGGAAGTCACACATTTTAAAATCAATTACAAAATTCCACCCGGACAGACATTAAAGAAAGCGAGTTAATAAAAGCATGGTAATATGAAATGTCAATCATTTATTCGCCTTTTAAACGTGTTCCTTTCATGTTAATTCGTATCATCACTTCTAAACGTATTGCTTTATAAAAATAAAAAATATTTAGCACTTAGAACGCAAATTATTTTTTTTCCACATGCACGAGCCTTTTTTTTTTATTTTCATTTTCAAAAAAAATTTTATATTATGCTTAGAAATTGCTAATACACACCCACTTTCCAATTTCTCAGATACAAAAAACTTTTTTTTGTTTTATTTCTATTAACCGCAAGTGTATTTTATACTTGCATAAAATTAGCTTTAAATTCAAAACAGTTGCTTTAGGATTACACCTTATTCTTTAGTCGCTAGATCTGAAATAAGTCGCCAAATCTGGAAATGGTGTATGAAATTAGTCGCCATGTCTGGAAATTGTACATGGAACAAGTCGCCAAATTTAAAAATGATATATGCAATAAATCGCCAAATCTGAACGTTTTATCTGGAATTGTCGCCAAATCTGATTATCCTTATTCCTGACGATCCTGAAAAGGACAATGGGACAAAATTATGAAATTATTGTATTTCATCAGTCCTTACAATGTGCGAAATTTCGAATGAATCCGATCTTTTAAGTGGGTAAAAATCGAGTTCTAAGATTCGTTCCATGCAAGTGAAACTTATAAAAGCGTGTTAAAAATGTCGCCATCTGCTCCGCGTCAAACTTAAATCATTGATTATAAACCTAAGTTTTCTTCAGGTTGTATGCCTTCATAGGACAATGGTTAGCGTAACTGAAAAACTATTGTCCTATGGAGACATTTTGTCTGAGGCTGCGAGTTTGAATCCAGATTTATTTTTCATTTGAGTGTTATTTTTTTCAACCATTTTTCAATCTGATTATATTTTAATCAATAGGTGGCACCATGAGCACTTTTAACATTCTATACTTAAATTTTTTACACATTTAAAAAACAACTCGACTTAGCAGTAGGAGAAAACAACTCAACTCGACCCCTACCTGCGTAGCCTTCACCTCGAAAACCGAAACTATAGCAGGTGAAAAACAACTCAAATCAACAGCAGGAGGAAAACAACTCAACTCAGCCCCACTTTTTACAGCAGAATCCGCATTTCTTATCTACTGGAATGTTGTTTAAATCTTGCGTTTCAGAATTTCATAACATGGAACACCTAATTTTAATAGCTGTTCAAAAGGTTAAATTCCACTATAAGTGAATAAAAATGAAGTTATAATATTCTGTGAACAATCCCTTACAATCGTAAATGACAAGAAAATACAGTCCGATTTCATTTATACATTTATTTATTTAATTCTTGATTTGTGCATAATTTATTTTTGATGCTTACAAATTAAATTGAACAAGTCGCAAATTTAAAAAGATATTGCAATAAATCGCCAAATCTGAACGTTTTATCTGGAATTGTCGCCAAATCTGATTATCCTTATTCCTGACGATCCTGAAAAGGACAATGGGACAAAATTATGAAATTATTGTATTTTCATCAGTCCTTGACAAGTGTGCGAAATTTCGAATGAATCCGATCTTTTTAAGTGGGTAAAAATCGAGTTCTAAGATTCCGTTCCATGCAAGTGAAACTTATAAAAGCGTGTTAAAAATGTCGCCATCTGCTCCGCCGTCAAACTTAAATTCATTAGATTATAAACCTAAGTTTTCTTCAGGTATGTATGCCTTCATAGGACAATGGTTAGCGTAACTGAAAAACTATTGTCCTATGGAGACATTTTGTCCTGAGGCTGCGAGTTTGAATCCAGATTTATTTTTCATTTGAGTGTTATTTTTTTCAACCATTTTTCAATCTGATTATATTTTAATCAATACGTGGCACCATGAGCACTTTTAACATTCTATACTTAAATTTTTTACACATTTAAAAAACAACTCGACTTAGCAGTAGGAGAAAACAACTCAACTCGACCCCTACCTGCGTAGCCTTCACCTCGAAAACCGAAACTATAGCAGGTGAAAAACAACTCAAATCAACAGCAGGAGGAAAACAACTCAACTCAGCCCCACTTTTTACAGCAGAATCCGCATTTCTTATCTACTGGAATGTTGTTTATAAATCTTGCGGTTTCAGAATTTCATATCATGGAACACCTAATTTTAATAGCTGTTCAAAAGGTTAAATTCCACTATAAGTGAATAAAAATGAAGTTATAATTTTCTGTGAACAATCCCTTAAAATCGTAAATGACAAGAAAATACAGTCCGATTTCATTTATACATTTATTGATTTAATTCTTGGATTTGCATAATTTATTTTTGATGCTTACAAATTAGTTCGATAAAAAGTTTCTATGTTATTTTGTTGGCCATATACTCTTAGTATTTATTCCAAATTATTCTTAATATTTTATATGAAAAGCAGATGCAGAATCATCGAATAAAGTTGAACGCTTTATCGACTGGAACACTGAGTCGCAAGTATTTTTCCTTTTACGGAACTGAACGTGATAACGATAGAAAAAATCTATTCCTCCATTTTCCTATTTTCTCTTTCCGGGAGAAATCGAATTCAGTTATGGAACAAGTTGAATGACTTGGAAATGACTTACATTCACTACAGACCCTTTTAATTTTCGGCAAAGGGTTCAAACAGTGGTTCCGTCAGTAATTCGACTCGTGTTTGCTATAAGCGGATGGAATTTTTTGCTCTCGTTCACAGACGTATCTAGGCCTGTGTGGACTTAGTATCTTAATTCTTTAGGAGTCCCTTTTTCGGAAAATAAATATGATCGAAGAAATTAAACTTATTTCAAAGTGTCAAAATAATTATATGTTTTTATTCGTATTAAAATACCTTATTACTTATTGATCAACCTAGTTTTTTAAAAAGGTATTTTCTCGACTTTTTTTCAGCAATCGCTTTTATAATATTATAAATTGCAGAAAAAAATTTTATTTTTTTAAATTCTGTGTTTCTATTAACTGTGTTCGTACGTCCGGCAACCGATATAATTCTATGGAAGCTCTATTAGATAATTTTTAGCTTAAAAACCCTTCTTTCAACCTCACTTTTTGCACTTATTTCAAAATTAAAAGCCTGAGAAAAACGAATTTATAGTTTGTAAAGGAATAAGCTAACGCATGTATGGCTCTAATTTTTAATATGCTGCTTTTCCAACTTTGCCATACTTTAAAACACTACTTTATTTAAATATGATTGAAAATCCTTTTTGCAATTCAAAATATGTTTTGGCAAAATTCTGATAGTATTTTTTACGACTACAGATTATATTTAGCTCAATATCTAAATATAATATTTTCACAAAAGTTTTGAAACACAAAACACATACAAAATAAAGTTAGAAATTATCACCTTTGAACATAACATCTGTTTTTTTTTCTTTTAAATTGTCGTGGCTTTGCATGTTTGATTTTTTGTTGTGCGACTTAAAAATACTATAATGTAATCCTATAATATTTAGTATAATGTAGTTTTGTGTATCATGGGGGGGGGGAACAGTTTATTCTACAATATTTATATTCAGAAGTTTAATTGAAGTATCAAATGAAGGCTGGTTTTTCAGGAGTATTCTAACTTTGCCAAATGATGTAACTCAGAGCAACCCGAAAGCATATTGGCCATGGCAACAAGAAAAAAATAAAGTAAAAAGCTACTAAGTGATACTATCTGGCTTAAAGTATCCGGACATCCGTGGTATGGACTTAGAGCGTCCTGAGGCACATATTAATACGATGTTGGTCCCTCTTTTGCATGGATGACAGCCTGCGCACGTTTGGGAAGCCACTTTCCACAATAATTTGATAATGCAACCCAGACCCTCCATCGACTGCCAGACTGTAAAGCGGATCATCACTCAAGAACAGTTTCACATTCACAGTCCAATGACGTGCTCTAAACATTGCAATCGATGCTTCGCATTCTGTGATGATTTTGTTGTGACGCTGCACGACATGGATCCAAGTTTTTTAATCTCGAGGACATCTGCTGTAACTATTCTGATGAACTTTAATCCTGAAATTTCACAACGAGATTGCGATTTTGTTTACTACCTTTTCAGAGTTCTGCTGCTGTTCACCAAATATTTTTCCTACGGTTCGTTTTTCTGCGTTTCACTCTGCTACGTTTCACTTCACATTACATCTACGTGGATGTAGTTCTGTGATTGTTCAATCTCACGAACTGATTTACAAAGGTGATCCACTATAGCACGATCAAACTCATAAGTCCTTGACTTACTATGCTACAAACGCATAAATACAATTGAAAAAATACAAACTTATAGCTTTCAATGCGTATCAAATTGCTCACTTGCAGAACATTTTTAACGTCGATATTTGGCAGATAGTGTATATCTATAAAAAAAAAATGTTTTAATCAAATTTAAAAACCAGGATTAAAAAGCTCAGATCATAAGCAAACAGAAATTATTTAATACTGAAAATTTAACTTACAGTAGAGCGTCGTTTATCCGTACGTTTATTATCCGGAGCGTTGAATATCCGGACCAGTTTTTTTGTCAACATACATGTACTGTATATAAAAACGTTTTCAAACAGTGCAATGCTCAACAGTTGTTTCGCGTGAGGCCAAAAGTTACGGGAATTTGGGGAATTTCAGTTGTGTGATTTGGTAAACATCTGCGCGGAATATTAGATCAATTTGTTTCCAAGTGAAGGGGTGTATACGTGCTCTTTTGTTGAGTTGTGAACTGCTATGGCTTCGAATTCAAAACGGAAGCGCAACGTCTTGAACATAGAGACAAAATTTGAAATATTGAATCATTTCGCGAAGGGAGAAAGCGGATCGATGCAGAAGACTGTGGATTTCAAATGCTAAATGGTGGCGTGGTTGTGACTTCCGTGCAAGAAGAATCAGACCCTGTTGATGACGAAACGAATGAAGACGAGGACAACAACAACGACGAAAGTAGCAAGAGTTCATCATATGCTGACGCGTTAACTGCGTTAAAGACAGCTATGCAGTGGTACGAATAGCAATCAGAGTGCTGTCCTGCTCGACTACTGCTGCTCAAGAGAATCAGAGACCATGCAGCGAAAAATGAAGGTGTACAATGGTACAGCGAAAAATAATTGATTACTTTCCGCAATAAAGGTAAAATTGCGACATTTTGCACCTATTTTACTTTTTCTTCAGGCATGTTTACCGCATGTGATGTTTTTCAATATTCGTATAGTGTCCGGGCGCATTCGGTTTTCCGAACAATTGCGTATCCGAATAGTGTGCGGTCTCAATTGATTCGGATAAACGACGCTCTACTGTAACCATTTCGCACTGAAATAATTTTGTTAAAAAATATTTTCCATTAATTAAATTTAAGAATGGGAAAATGCTTTAAAATGAAACTGAAGCAAAAAACTAAGCACTCAGACGAGACAAATATATTAAAAACTAATTGGTTTTTCGATCTGAAATTTGGAGGCAAGCTTCAAATTATATGGTCCAGAGTGACAGTTATACTAACGTCACAAAATAAAGGAGCAGCAAGGCTATTGGCGACGGACTTCATGATTTTGAACCATGGTCGTGAACAGGACGACACCTGAACTAGAATATCCCTCTACTAACTTCCACACCACACCAGCGTGAGGACGTTTGTACCTTGACAGTTTTAACGTGTATCGGCCGTCTCTACATGGCGTGTTTTCAGTGGTATTAGGCTCGAACTCATAGCATGCCAGCTGCGAATCCGTGACTGTGACCACTAGGCTATACAGCTACTATATATATATATATATATATATATATATATATTACAAAAATATACTAAAAATAGTTATATACCTAAGATAACTATCGTCATAATAGAAAAGATTTAGCCATTATATATATATATATTAATTAAGATTAATTAATAAAGATTATATATATATATATATATATTAATTAAAATTATATATATATACATATATACAGTTGACTCTCAATAATTCGAAGTTGGTGGGACAGATGAAAAACTTTGAATTACAAAGAGTTCGAATCATCAAGAGGATAGAAAAACTCCCAAAATACACGAAGATAAATTTTTTTCTAACACATTTAAGTTTGCAACTATGCAATGAAACAGCAATTGTAGATGTGTATAAAATTATTTTAAAGTATTTTTAAAAAGTACATATCATACAGTATAAACATTAGACAGAAGTTCAAATTCTTGTATTAAAAGAATATATTGATGTATTAAAAACAATTATTAAAAGAATAAATACGTACTGTACATAATTAATCTTTTCTGGCAAAATAATCTTTTATTATTAAAAATATATTTAATCTGTTATAGGTTCCCTCAGACACGATCCCCAATATCTTTGGTTTTTCAAGGCAGGGTCCAGTCCGGCCCATGCCTTAAATCACAGAGATGAATCATAAATCATCATGTCACTCCGACGCAAAATACAAAATCTTAAACAACTCTTCTTTAAAATAGCGGGGCAATCTTTCTAAACACAAGTGTAACAAGGCCCCATGTTAAACGAAAGATATGGACGACTAACAGCAAGTGCGGCCGGTCTATTGTCCACTTGAAAGAGCAAAACAACAAAAGTGTATTTTTGCCTGAGAAACCGGAAAATTCAAAGAAGGGATTGCAGACAGATGGTCATTAACGGGATTACGTTACAGGGGAGACACGCAGAGACAATACAACACAAAACATGTAAGCTGCAACCTGTTTGCTACAGGACTCTACATGATAATGAGTGTTCGAATTGTCGAGAGCTATATAAGATAACTTCGAATTATCGCGTGTTGTAGTCTGGCCAGCCTCAGAATTTACTTCGAAATATTGAGTATACCAAAACGTATTGTTTTAGTTTGAAATATGAAGAGTTTTTCTGGGGGCTGATCATTTACTTCAAATTAGCGAGAGGTTCGTATTACCGAATGTTTGAATTAGCGAGAGTCTACTGTATACATATACATATATCAAGCTTTCTCTACAAGAGAGAGATGAATAAACATGATCAAACTGAAAAGAATTGAAATTGTAAGATAACCAGACAATAGGTTTTAAATGGAAATAAGAAAAATTAAAATAATAGAGTAAATATAAAATATATAAAAGCATGGATGCAAAGTATTATAAACATTGCTGAATTAGGACAGCTTAAACATAAAATAATTAATATAAAAGTGGGGCTGAACATGTTTTGTGGCCAGCCAACCTTCCCCCTTTCTGTTAATAATACTGAGCAAAAACCAATTGAAAGTAATGGATCGAAAATCTAAACCCATTATGAGAAAAAAGGTAACTTACCTAAAAGTGGCATTCAGAAATGCAGACTCCGTGCTAAATCTTGAGTACAATGAACATGTTATTGCCAGATTCTGGACCCAAATACAAATTAAAAGCATAGCAATGGCTGAAAAGTAGCACTTCGCAAAAGTATGAAAAGAATAGAAATAATAAATTAAGAATTGTAAACATACTACAGTTAGGGATACTAAGAATATGATTTAAAAAATAATAAGTTAAATTAAATTTTTCAAAAAATTCTATTAGAACAAGTAATTTTATCTAAAATTAGAATTTGGAGCTACCTGTCTAGGAAGAATAATATCTTATCTAGGAAGAATAATAAATTTATAGTAATAACCTGTTAATAAATTATGGAAATTTAATCCTTAATATTTAGAATTTCTTTATTCAAATATCTATTAATAAAACTAATTGGGTATTTTTGAAATTAACAGTATTTAGTAAAATGTTTATAGTTTTTTATTATTTCTGATTTATTTGAAACTATAAATTTATTGCGTTGTATGTAATTTATAACAATATTTCTGAATATATCGAAACAAGCATATTTTACTCTCCCAATGTGGTACTTTTATAGTATAGAAATTAAAGTCTTCTCGTTTATCATAAATATTAGTAACTATTTTATTGTCTGTTAACTTAATTTTTATATCAAAATTTTGTTTCATGGTTGTTACTATTTGTCTGTATTAAGTTAAGATATTGTGGATAAAAATTAATGTTAGGGTTTAAAGTTGACTTGCTTGCCAAAAATGATTCTATGATCTATATAGCGAAAAATGTAATATTCTGAGTTGTCAATGAAACAAACTATTTTCAAAATAATGTAAATATAGATTGGCAAGACAGTTGCTAGCTGGGCCACCTTGTGGCAAACCTTTAATCTGTTGGAAAATGTTTACCATTATGATATACATAGTTTCCTTTTAGAACTAACCTAAGTAGAGAACCAAATCTATCATATTTGACATTTTTAAATAAATTATCTTTATGTAATTTTACAAGTGTTTTAATCATATCATCAATATTAATAAAGTTTAAAATATCTTCAAAATCTAAACTATATACACAGAAAAAATATTTTTATCTTTAATTTGTTCAATGAGTTCTTTACTATTTTTAAGTATGGCTGAGGTTTTAAGATTATATATTGTATCTTGTAATATTTCCTGGAGAATTTTGCCTGATTTGCTGATATATGTATAAAACCATTAATAACTGTTCTAAACTTGACTGGAACTCTATGAAATTTAGGAGTAAGAAATACATGTGGAAATTTAAAATTATTATTAATTTGTATTTTTAATTGTTTATTAAAAGCCAAAATTCGATTATTTATTTCTCTATCAGAAATTGATGACTTAATAAAAGCTGTATTATTATCAAAATGTTTGTTGAGCATTAAACTATAATAGTATTTACATATGAAGGCACTAAGAGTGCTTTGTGTAGGCTAAAAGCCAAAAAAGTCTCCAGGTGAAGATGCCATTCACGCCGAATTTCTCATAAATCTTGGAAACAAAGCAACCCGCACTATTTTAAAGCTTTTTAATACTATTTGGAACACAGGTAATGTGCCTGCTTTGTGGCGCAAATCAATTATAGTTCCAATACATAAGAAGGGTAAAGATCCCAGTGATATTAAAGGATATAGACCAATATCATTGACAAGTATCCTATGTAAGACAATGGAAATAATGGTAACAAAATGGTTGGAATGGTATGTAGAAAACTCTAATTTTATTGCCTACGAACAGGGAGGTTTCAGACAGTACAGATCTACCAGCCAACATGTTGCACTCCTAAGCCAGACGGTGAAAGATGCGTTGGATAAAAAACACATTTTGTCAGCTGTATTTGTGGATCTGAAATCTGTGCATATGAAGAGAACATCTTCTTTTGAAACTTTCAAATATTGGTGTTCATTCAAACTTGTTTGGATGGTTTAAGAGTTTCCACAGCCAACGAATCTGTAGAGCTCGTTACGAAGGCTGCTATTCAAAATACAAGATTCTGAGGACTGGTCTACCACAGGGAGCCATTTTCAGCTGCATCCTTTTTATTCTGTATATAAACGAGACCTAATTGCTGAGTTGGAGAGACTTGTTGGAGTTATATGTCTTCTATATGCAGACTACCTAGTGTTGTGGACAGAAACGCCTAAATATCATGCTAAGGAGAAATCTGAGGCAATCTTGAATAAATTTTTGGATATCCTTGATCACTGGTGCCAAAATATTAACATGAAAGTAAATCTGGATAAAACAGTCTACCAGACTTTCTCTCTCACCCATTAGCCGTTGCAACTGAACCTCTCATACCAAGGAATGAATGTTCTCCAAACAAATTGTTTCTTATATTTGGGCATTAATTTCGATCGAAAATTAACATGGAGACAACACATTGAAATGACCGTGGAACGCACGACTAAGAGGTTAAGTCTTTTGAAAAGAATTGCTGGCTCGAAATGGGGTTGCTCTAAAATAACTCTAGAATTAACATATAACGCTTACATTCTGCCACTTCTTACCTACTGCTGCAAGCCTTTGCTTGCGGCATCTAAACAGGTGATTGATCTCCTAGAGAAGTGTTCCATAATCGAGCATTACGGCTAATTACGGGAGTTGTGAAATCAACACCAATCGATTCTCTGTTGTTATCAACCCATCAAATGCCTGTTAAATCTATTATAGAAGAACGGGCTTTATTATTTGGGAGAAAATTACTAGAATCCCAGAATGTATCCCATTGGAAGGATTGTTTATCCTATACCAACAGAAACCTCAAATCAAAGAGAGGCTTCCTTCAGAATGTCATGGCTCTTAAAAAGCTTCATAGTTTTCATTTCGAACCAGAAGATTTAATGAAAATCTTCCTGCCCGACCGAAAGGTATGACTTTGCAGAGCTAAAAGACAGAAACAGATAGTCAAATCCTAAGGATCCTTTCTTTGGAGACTTTGGATTCCTTATACCCTCAAGATGAATGGCTATACGTTTACACGGATGGTTCCAAGTTGATAGAATACAGTAATACAGGTGGTGGAGTTTGCTGCAACCTATTCTCCTTCTGTTCACCAATAGGAATTCACAGCACTGCTTTTGATGCCGAAATTTCAGCTGTACGTATTGCTCTATCTCAACTTCCTTGCCGCACAGATCGTGTTTCAAAAGTAGTTATTTTGTGTGATTCAAGGGCAGCCCTCCAAGCAATATCTTTCATCTAGGCACCTTTGTCAAAGGATATTCTCAAATGTCAACTGTTAATTGGCGATTTACTTAAATGCCATGTAGACATTGCCATGCAATGGATTACGGCGCACTGTGGCATTGATGGGAATGGAAATGCCGATTGCTTGGCGAAGAAGGGGACAAAAATCTTACAAACCTCTAACAATACAGTTCCTTTTTATAGCGCCAAAAGAATTATAAAGAAATACTACAGAGAGCACTTCTGGTCTAAATTCAACCAAAAGAATAAACAAACGGTGTGGTTTAGCAAACTCCATCATATTCCAAAATGGCCACGGGATAGAGCTGTGGCCGATTTTTGAATCGCCACTGGCCACGACTGCCTATCCAAGCATCTAAACATGATAGGCATTGCCCAGAGTCCACTTTGTAAACTGTGCGACTCAAATGAAGAAACGGACGCCATTCATTTGGCACGCTGCCGGGCACTCAGCTCTGGATCCATGTGGAGCAAATATTGGGAGGCCAGACACAAAATGTGTGATTTATAGACTATACTGTGAACTTGCGTTTCTTTTCTTATTTTTTCTTTCATTACTTTTTGTGTTGTCCTTTGTTTGTTTTTTGTCAATATTCTCTGCTTCTCATTTTGTTTGCAGTTGTCTTAGTAATCCGCCATTGGAAATAAAAAAAACATATGAAGTCAAAATTTCCTGGCACTTTATCAAAATAGACTATAATAAATTAATATTGCAATTTTTTAATCTGATTTTTAATATCATTAAAAAAGATGTTATTATCTGTATTTAAGTTATACTAATTAATCTGTTGTGTAACATTACATTTAAATTCTGTGAATGCCTCTAAAGGCATACTATATTTAATAGCAATTATGTAAATGAATTGCTCAATATCAGTATATAACTGATTTTTGATAATTTTATTATTATTGGAAATCATATAAACATGCCTGCATTGGACCTGTATTGGAAATCATATAAACAATTGGAATCTTTATAAACATACCTGCAAAATTTCAAAGTTTACCTGTATTTTTTATTAAGTTATGGAACAATTTAGATGCAGGATAGCAAACTAAACAGAACTGCCACGAACACTTTCCAGATCATCAGCTAGAAAAGTGCCTGATAAAAAATGAATTAATTATTTTTCTATCGTGCGCAAATGAGACTTACATATGTAGAATTATACATGCAGCAACCACTCATTTCAAGAAAGAATTGTTCAATTCATGTAAAAATTCTAGTCTGTATATTGTTTATTGGAAGAGCAAATGGATTTGGTCAAGTTGTAAAAATTGAACGTGCTTTTTATTATATTATTATGAATGAAATTTAAACTTCAAAACGGATTATCCTAAAGCACAAATACTAAATCTTATTTTGATTACTCAGATAATTAAAAATCTAATTCGAAAGGTTGGCAAAACTCGCCAATTTTTATATATTTGTTTTTGGTGATATATATATATATATATATAAATGAATGTGTATGAAATTCAAGACAATTATTATTAAAATATTTCAAGATATTTATTTAAGCAAATGCACAGATGCAGTTCTTCGATTTTGCCTATAAACTGTTATTTGATTTTGCTTCTATTCGTGTACAATAATTAACAAGCGAAAGCTTTTAAAATCATGGAAATAAAAAAATAAAGGTATAAAAATCTTTTGTACATGTTGTGCAGTCTTTAGTTGCAAAACTGAAGCAAAACAGCTCTGAAGTGTGTGTATTTATTTTCTTTATAATTATTAAGGTAAAGTCTTATGAAATATTGATCTTACATTCGTTTTCTTCTATATATTCATTATGGCAGTATACTGTTTAATTGTTCTACATTTGTGGAATTTCTTATGGTAAGCCGTTTTAAATAAGCTAATTAACATTTCATAAAAGTTTCAGACTATTCGATAAATATTATAGCATGTAATTCATGGAATGAAAACTTCTAACTAATATTTCTCCATGTAGAATTTTTGTGCATATACTATTATTCAAAACCCTAAGGCGTTTTTGATAATTGAAGTATGGATTTGAAATTTTTTGATACATTTTTTGAAATGTATGTTTTGTAAAACTGAGCATGGAATTAGCTCTAACATGTTTAGTACTTTTTCTAAAAGATTTCGAAATAAAAATTAATGATTTTTTGAGAATTTTTGGAAGTTTAACTATATAAAAAAAAAATTAAAGAGCAGCAGCAAAAAAAAAAAAAAAAACATGCACAGTTCTATGTAGTCTATTATGAGGTACTTGGAAAAAAAATTTTGAAAAAAGAAACATATTTAAAAAAGCCTTATAAAATTAAAAAATATTTAAAAAAACTTCAAAATATTTAAATTTTACAAACATTTTCAAACAAATTTAAGGTTTTTTGTATGGAATTATTATTAAATATTAACCCCTTTATAAAATACAATTAAAACCAAATATCAAAAAAAAAAAAAATTGTGAAGATGGTACCATATTACCTTAAAGCAGACATGTCAAACACGCGGCCCGCCAATACCTAGGTTGCGGCCCGCGGAGAAATTTTACAAAATTTGAACTGTCAATATTTAATGGTTTTTTTTATTTTAAACTTTATTTCCGGTAAACTTTTTTAAAAAAATTTACAACATATTAAACTGTTATCTATTCTTGCTTTTTAAATAATTCTGTTTAATTATAGAAATAGCCTTTAAATGAAAATTATTTTTAATATTTTATTGAAATTTTTTCATTTAATTTTACTATATAATAAACTAATTCTTAAATGCACTTTTGCATATTATTTGCGCTACGATTCATCGTGTGCGACTTTTTTCTCTCTCTTTGAAGTGTCCAATCAGTAAAAGGCGAATAGCATAGCGTCAAAGGCCATTGAAGATTTATTTTTTTTTAAATTAAAAAAACCCCAAGATGGCCAAGTCAAAGTGCAGTGTTTGCGCAATCGTTTGTGAATGAAAGTGTATTTTGGTTTTTATTCATAATAAAATAAAAAGTTTTTTAATAAAAATATAATGAAACTTCAAGAACAGAGTAAGCAAAGATAAACTGAAGATGAACATCGTAATTTTCAAGAAATATGGGAACTGCAATATTTTTATGCCCATAATAAGAATATAATATTGTGCCTGATATTTAAAAACTGTAATTCAGTCGCAAAGGAATATAATTTTAAAAGGCACATGACAGAAATCAGAAAACAAACTATGACCAACATGTTGTGAAACTTTGAGAAGACGAGTTGTCCGAAATGAAATCAATTTAAAAATGAAAAAAAAAATGTATTCACTAAATTTGTTGACGAAGTGAGTGAGCGAATATTAACAACGAACTATTCAGCTGCTCGAGGGCGTTTGACCACGAACCTCGTAATTTTGAACCATGGTTAAGTGACGACGACGATACCTGAGCTGGCACCCCGTCTCCAGTCTTCCACACCGCACCAACTGGTGGACGTTTTAACCTCGACAAATAAACATGCATCGGCCCCCTCTGCATTTAAGATCTTTAGCGGTTTTAGGCCAGAACTCATGACTTGAGTCCGTTACCTTGACCACTAGGTTACAGCGGCCACCTAAATTTGTTGAAGACTATACAACTGCAATAAAAACTACATATTATTTCTTTTAATCGCAAGCAGGTCGAAACCATTTACTGAAGAAGAATATATTAGTGAATACTTAATTAAAGCGGAGGAATTACCGTATTTAATCGAATTTAAGCCGCACTGTTTTTCCAGTGTTAATGCTATAGAAAATGGGATGCGGCTTAGAATCGAAGGGAAAGAAATTTGTTGGATGGGGTATTTAGAGAAATTATGAGTTCCCATAATTAAAAATTTGTAATGCTGATAAAATAACAAATAATTCACGTGTTATTAGTTCTCATTTTAAATTTATTTTGAATTCGTAAAATTTGATATCGATAAACCATTTTACATTATTTTTTCATTTTTCACAATAACCTTTTGAGAATGTGGGGTGCGACTTAGAACAGGTGGCGGATAGAATTCGAATATAAAAACGCAGCCAGCACAAGTAAAAAAAAATTTCAAGTGTAATTTAAAGTTGAAATTCTGTAACCAGCAGAGATGATGAAATAGTGGAGATTTATAGTCATGTATTATGCATAATACATGCTTTTGATGCAATTTTAGAAATCTTAATGAAGTGTAAGTTATCCTTGAAAAAGTTGTTTTGTGTCTTGCAACTGATAGAGCATTTACCATGACTAGTATTACTAAAGCAGTTGCAAGATTAAAAGAAACAAGCAAACAACATGGTAATAGTACAATTTTGAACATTTTCATCGTATTATTACTTAGCAAGTATTGCACTTGGATATACTGGACATGTTTTAAAATCGTCAGTAAAATTGAAACTTTATTCGAGCATGTAGATATTGGCATCGTCGATTTGCTTCATTTCTGGAAGATTTAGAATGGTAATTTATCTATCAACCATATTACATGAAAGTTCGATGGATTTTGAACAATAAGGGTTAAAACGATTTTTTAAATTGTTGGATGAAATCATTATTTTCTTGGAAACAAGAAAAAACAATTATGAAAGTGCAAAAGATGATTAAATGATGATGAAAGTGAATGGAAAGATGAACATTGGGTAAAGCACTTGACTTTCTCAGTTGATATTACAAGTCAACTTAACTTAAGCTTCAAGGCAAAAATCCATTTGCTACGATGCTATTTGATAATATTAAAGCTTTCGAACAAAAAATTTTACTGACAAATTATTACAAATAGAAATAAAAAACTGTTCTCGCTTTGAAAGTTTTTTTTAAAAAAATTATTGATTAAATGATTGAAATTAAAATTTACAGAATATTAAATTATTAGAAATGGAATTGAATCAAATATTTTCTGATTTTAAAAATTTTGAATTACAATTTCGTTTTTTAATTTCACCTCTATCTATTGATATATTGTAATTGTTGATGAAAAGTTACAAATGGAGTTAATTGAAATCTATTTTGATTCTTTGCCGAAGCAAAAAGTTTCAAAGTAATAAGTCTAGATATTTATACATATTCATCTGTAGATCGGTTTCTTAAAATGTTATCATTTGTTACACGTATAATGGCTATGTTCGGAAACATTTATTTATGCAAGCAACCATTTTTTTTAATGAAAAGTAATAAAAAAAATCAGAACGGGGTCAAGATTAAATGATAAACATTTATCATCATTTTTTTTAAAATTACATCAACTCAATATGTTCAACCAAATTTTGATGACTTGCTTTGAGAAAAAAAAAATGACGTCAAATATCTTCTAAACTTAACATTAAATTCTATTTCGTATAATAACTTTTTTTTTGTTTTTTTATAAAACAATATAAAATATGTATAGTTTAAAAAATAAAATGAAATATTTAATGATTATATGTATGTATAATATATAATACACTGAGTTATTGTGTATTTATAAATACTGATATATTAATACACTGATTATATTATGTATTTATAAATACATAATATAATCATCCTAAAAATCCCGTTTTATTAAATTTTTGAACATTGAAAACATGCGGCCCTCAACTTAATGTAAAATAGCTCATGTGGCCCTTGATATCAAATGAGTTTGACATGCCTGCCTTAAGGTGAATCACTTCCTTTGTTTAACATCTTACATGACATCTAGATGGCGCTGGCTATAGCGAAATTTTTGGCACAAATATTTTTCTAAAGATTCCCTAGATGGGCAATAAATTTATCTCTCCGGTACTCCTTTCAACAAAATTCTCCCCTCAGCGAAAGGAGACACTCCCTGACTGGGGGGGGGGGGCAAAATCGTAAAACTGGTAGAGAAGTTCTTTTTTCTTTTTCAAGGGGAAGGGGTAAAACAGCAGTGAATCTTGTCCAAGGAAGAGTTCTTATTTCTGGACAAAGATCAGTGGTCAAACTTTTTCGGCTCATGTAAGATGTTTTCCACAGTGTTGGATAAAACGACATGGAGACCCCCTAGGCAGTACAGTTCTCGGGGCCTCTGTAGCATAATAATCTTATTACACAAAATTTTAACAATATATTTCATTGCACAAATAAAATAACAAATAATCAGCAAATTAAAAAAATATGTAACTAAACAATAATTATTTATTCGAATTTTTAATAACTAATTCTTGCAGCAAAAAATAACTAAATATTTGGGGTTTTCTTTTTTTATTTTTGGGACCCATAGGCAATTACCTACTCCACCTAATAAGTAATTCGGTACTGGTTTTCGGGGAATCCCATTCCACACTCTTAGAAGAATATATCTTAAAATAATATTTAAAGTATATAGATAAACATATTTTCTTGATGTTATAGGAAAAGACTTTTAAAAATTTTATTTCTTATTAAAAAAATTTATGATGTAATGTTAATGTTATTTATTCATTGATAATATTAATTTTTGATCCAAATGTCACCTGTGCACGCATGCATTATATCTAGTATTCTCAATTTTTACACAAACTGTCGTCCTTTGGAAATAATGTGTAGTAGCATTTCATATTCCGCGTTTAATTCGTTTTTATATTTTGTTTTTGTAGCCACTCGCGTTGAGAAATATTTTTCACTTATTAAATACATTTTTGTGAATGGCACTAAAATGTTCACAGCTATGTGAGAAATTCTGCGCATTTTGCAAGAATTGGCAACCTAAAATTTTGGTGTTCTCGCTTAAATTTAAATTTTTGCATTGAATCTGTTGATATGTCGATAAATTGTCCCATCTTCTTCATTATAGGTGTTTTTCTCCCCCACAAATGTAAAAGGTTTCAAAACATTGTACTAACTAGTATAAAATTACTTTGTGGAACTCGGGATAGTAAACAATAGTATATTCACAATCTAATAGATAAAGAAAAAAGTTTTAAATTCATTTATTATAATACAATAAAAGTTTTAAAAGTTTTTCACAACAAAGTTAAGTTATGCATAAATAAAATTTTTAATTTTAATGTATGAGATCATCTTTAGATAATTGTGGTTATACGAATTTCATGAGAACTTTAATCCGTTTTACATACACATTTATAGTTTTTCTTTCCATTTTTTTTTTATTGTGACTCGTGGAATCCCAAGGTTCTCTGGAACACAGTTTGAAGATCAATGCTCTAGATAAATGATTTAGAGAACGAAACTGTTTAATTTTTTCTGAATAAATGATTTTCAAACAAAGAATAGGTGGATTTAAGGCAGTGAAAAATTTAATTTCACGTTTTTATCTGCTGTATTAAATGAACAAACAATATGATACAATTTTACTTTCATGTGATAGAAAAGGGGTTGGCAACCTATTTCACACGCGGCACAATTCTCAGTGGCACTCTGCACTACTCAACAAATGCGTCAGTTTTCAAGAGGATGGAAGTTGATAAATTTGTTATGGATCTTATTTGAAATAGATCTCCAAAATTATGGACAATTATGAAATGTCGAAAAAATCGGAAAGATAACTCCAAACATAAATTTACAGATATTTTGTAAATTATTGAACGTTATTTCTGCAGAGATTTAATTTTTTCAAAAGAGAAAATTGTATGCATTCTGCTCTCCGCTTTTGGTTCCATTTATCTAAGTAAAAACTCTTTCCTCATAAGAAAAATATTTCGAGTCCACATAAAAAATCAACAAAGAATTGTCTCAATTTTCTTCTTAGACAAATTCTTATCTATAAAATATAATTAAATATTTTTCAAACAAAATACGCAAATAATAGCCTCATTACATTACGTTTTATTATAAATAGCAGGATCAATAATATCATGTGTATCTGAAAAATATTTAACAATTTTTAAATAAAGAAAGTACGAACAAAAGAAAAATATTACAATTTTTCCCCCGACGTTTCTCAGTACAAATTCTGAAATATATCAACGTTGATAAAGCATATAATAATAGACATGATATATTTTATGTTGCGTATACGTATAGAATAAAATACACTTTTTAAATCACATACAGTTATTGATTTTAGTATACAATAACCTAAATTTAACATTTATACCGTTGGATAAACATACGATTATTTAATTTTTACCCATATATGGCAACAAAATAATAGTATTGTTTTATGTAGTGGATGGCATTTGATGTTAATACAGTTTTTTCTAATATTTATTCATTAATTAGCAATTAATTAATTTAATTAATTACCGGTTTTCGACACCAACTTAGATTCGTCTCCATTATTGTAACCATGTAACTTCTAAAACAATGACAAAAGTTGGCGTCGAAAACCAGTTTTTCAGCCAAACTAGCCGAACCGGGTGTACATTGTTACAACAATTCAGACCAAATCATGCTTTTTTTCAATTCCTACTATTAGTTCACTCTCTCCCTATACATATATCTATATATATCTTGTTAAAATTTTCAATCGTTAATAAAATACTTTCTATGCATTCATTCAAAGTAGAAATTGACTTAAATTTTTTTTTATATTACTTGTTTCCCTTGAAAATGAAATTAATCTAACAGGAAATTGCGCTCAAACTTATGGGACGAAACCTGCAACACCAATTACGATGTACAAATAAATGCATTGAGACCTATTTGCAAAAACTCAGTGAAAGAGTTGAGAAACAAATATCTCACTAATCAAATAAATTTAAATCATATTATTTGATTCATTGCATTTTCATTATTATATTATCTATGTTTGTATACATATAAAAATAATGAAAACAATAATAATTCGTTCTGTTTTAAATTCTTACTCCAATAAATGCTTGTAATGAATCCAAATCTATCATAGAGATATATATTTTATATGTGGCCCGCGGAATTGTAATGTTTTTCCGAAGTGTCCCGCAAGGTCATTTGGGTTGGCCACCCCTGTTCTACGCAAAACCCCATCAGAAGACTTTTCAAGTATCACCAAAAGCGGGTACCCCTTCCCCCTCACACTCTGCAGTTTCATCTGCTCTTTGCTGTTTTATTACAGAGCAATAAAAGTTCTACCTCCCCCCCCCCCTTTTTTTTGTACCTTTCTTTTCTTTCCTAGAGACTTTGCACCAATGTTTGTCGTGAACTAATGAAAACACCGTTTACATACTTAGAAAATTATTTTTTTAAAGTAAGTGTTTGTAAAAGTTTATTCACTGGATTATCATTTTGTGGAATACTTTATTTTCTAATTTAAAAATAAACTAGACCGAATCAATATTTTAACTATAGTGCTAAAAAAATTTTATAAAAATTTTATTACATATTTTACTAAAATGGATATATTCCGAATTAACTTTAATTCTGACTTTGATATGTGTAAAATGTATTGCGCAAAGAAACCGCAGCATCTATTATATTAAAAATTTAGTCAGACTTGACCAGGGAATTGAAAATGTTCAATGATAGAAAATACCAGTCAGTGTCGGTTTATCCATTGGGCACTTGGGGCGGGCGCCCTGGGCCGAGAAGGGCCCGGATAGGCTGGACTTAAACAGGTTTTCTAATTATAAGTTTCACTTCTCCAGAGTCAAGAGTACATGTGGATCTTCTGCTCCCAGGTATCGAAATGAGCCTAAACAGGCACTGCAGACAGTAATTTTGAATAGAAAAAACAGCAAATTTAAAGATACAGCGACTTTAAAATCGCGATATTGCAATATTTATTCGAATCTAAGACGCACCTTTTTATTCCGATGTTAATGCTACTAAAAATTGGTTGCAAGACGGAAAAGAATCGAAGACGGAAAAATTCATCGGATAGAAAAATTGAACAAGATATTATCGAATAGAAAATATATAGATTTCGTTTATTTTTAAAAGTTTTTAATACTGGTAAAAAATAAAATAATTGTTCATTTCTTATTAATTCACCTTTTTTGTTTCGTAAAATGAGTGAGTGAACATTAACGTCGCACTGAGGGCTTTTGACGACGGACTTCGTAATTTTGAACCATGGTCAAGTGACGAGGACGACACCTGAGCTAGTATCCCCTCTCCTAACTACCACATCACACCAACGGGAGAGCATTTAAGCTCTCGACAGATTTACAAATAGAACAAACAGAGTACAAATAGAATTTTAAATTTTAATGATGAAATGAGCTTTTTATAAAAGATACTTGTAGTTATACAAACTTCAATCCATTTTACATATACATTTATAATCTCCTTTTCGATTGTTTATTGTGACGGGTAACCTTGAGAGCCCCAGGGTTCCGTGGAACACAGTTTGAAGGCCACTGCACTATATAAATGCTGAGGAGAACGAAACAGGAGAAAAGGTAGATATACATTAGTGAAAAATAAAGTTTTATGTTTCAATCTGTTGTATTAAAAAAAAGGACTAACAGTATGAAGCAATTTTACTCTTAACGAATAAATATAGTACCATAGAAAATTATATGGTTTATTTTCCAGAATTAAGCTGGCATATAATTTACAAATAAATTTTCATAATTTGCTATGAATTCCATGTAATTGGTGAGTATGGTGTCTTTTGGGGAGAATTTTGTTTTTATTCTTTTATCCCCTTCTCTCTCACACCACACACACAAATAAATAATATTCCTAACATGTTTCAAAAATTTCCAATCTTATTAGTTTTAGAAGATGCATAACAATCATCAATCAAAAAAAGTATCAAAATAGTAAAAAACATTGGCTTTTTTCACTGATATACAAAACATTTCTTGTCGAATAATTCTTATTTATTCACCGATTCTACAAAGTAGAAAGTAAACTTCTTAGATATGCATTTTATCTGCTCCTTTTTCTAAAAAAATAATAAGTATGTGAAAGGACTATTGTTTCAAATACAGAATCGAAAATTTTATCTACGTTAAATAATTTTGTTCTTACATGTTCTAATAATATGCACTTATATAATTTATAAAAAGCAATAAATATTCGTGTGTTAAACGAAGTAGTAATCCTAAAGGGAAAGTTTATCAATTGTAATTAAATTATTATAATTTTTCAATTATAATTCATAAGATTACGCTGGATTCCATTTGGATTTGCTTTTTCAGTATTGAGGTGGGGGGGGGAGTGATTTATCTTTTCTAAATAATAAATTTTCTTAATTTGTTTCAATGATTGTTAAAAATATCATCTACTGTCTCTTCATACCATTTCCTTCTTCGGTGGTGTGGGGTAAAGAGGACGTGGTTAGAGCGGATACATAATATTCGTGGCTAGAGCCATCACCACCTAGAGATCGGACACATCCCCTCTTTAGAACAGATAAAGGGTGCAAACAATAAGTAAATAAATGCTTTTAAAATTACAAATTAATTTAAAACGGTATTTTAAATGGTAAATATCTTCACGTGTGCTAACGTTTTTTTTTTTCCTTTTTTTTTTTTACGGAAGTTTTCTGTTTTTCACGATTATCGAATTACAAGAATAAATACATTTTTATTTATATTAATTGTTAAGATATTATGTGCGAATGCGTTTTAAAGATAGCGAAGTGTAATAAAAATAAAGACTTTCAGAGAAATATTTAAAACTTATATTAAATAACAGTATAATGAAGGGTCGAAACTGTGCACAACAAATGACATATGATGATTAGGGAAACAACGCAATAGGTACAAGAATATTCACTCTTCCAACCCAACTTCCCAGAGCAGACAGTGTTTCCACTGTCGATCTGACCACATAACCTTTCCTCATATTGAGGGGGAATGTCCAATTTGGGGTCAAAGGCTATCTTTGATCAACAAACCCCTCTCTTTTCAACTAGACATATATTGCCTTTCTGTATGTTCAAAGACTTGAATACTGCCTATCATAGGATGTTTACGAGCTCTATTACTTTTATTTTCAAAGGCATTTTTAGAAATATTAAAAAAAAAAAAAAGAAGCTGAGTTGAAATAAGTCCTATGAGAAGTAAAGGTTCCTATTCTAAATTTCAAAAGTGACTGAAACGAGCAACGTATTTTTTCCGTCGGAATGATTATTCAACCATCCAATTAGAAGACCTCAAAATCACCGAAATTTGGGACTCCACCCCCTCACACATCCCAATACTGCTTTTTCCTCTTTTCTGTTTAGTACCACAGCAATAAAAGTTTCCTATTTTCCCTTTTTTTGTACCGTTCTCTTCTTCCTAAAGACTTCAGACCAACAAGTGTTTTCTGGTCCCATCTGAAGTGAAATTCCCATGAAATATTGACATGACATGACGAGATGCCTTTGGAAGACGCTAAATGGTTTGAGAATAACAAAACTGCAATTAAAAACAAATAGTTTATCACATAGTGATTAAACTGAGAACAGATTGTTTTAAGACAATCATTTATAGTAAAATAGCTTTGTAATAATTAGATTACATAAGTTTTCTAGTGGATAGATTCAACATTCCGCCTTCCCCAACATCCCCCTAAAAAAAGTGTTAATAGCTGTTATGAGTTTTTCTGAGCAAATAATTAATGGAAAAGTTGAAAAAGTAAACTTCTTAACAATAGAAATCGAGCAATAGCAATTCGAGATTAAAAAAGCAAAAATTAT